>RYZW01001772.1:0-12986 GCA_004367215.1 Colletotrichum trifolii | reverse complement strand
TATATATAATTCAAATATCTCAAGATATTTAATTACTACTAATTATAAGTACTCTATTTAAATTATAACTTTAATATCTATAACCTTAAAATCCCCACTAAACCTTACCTATTTCTAAGATAAAACTTTATACTACTAACATAAAAGTTCTCTACTACTAATATAAGCTAATTTATAATCTCTATATAAGCGTAGTAGGACTTAGCTTATTCTTATTAGTAGATAATTTTAATATATTAAGTATAGTTAACTTATAGATAATACTTATATAGATATAGATACTTCTAGTATAACTAGATAACTTTTAAAACTTCTATAATTATATTACTATAATACTCTAAAATATCTAGTAACTAGTATTATAGTAATATATTAATATTAAAATATTACCTAATTAATACCTAGTCTTTAATATTATTAACTTAGTATAATAGGTTATAGGTTAGCTAGATAATCTTCTTTTAAATATCTATAAATTACCTATTAATTATAATATTTAGGATAATTTTATTAAAACTTATTTTAATAAAGTAATAACCTTAGTTATAATAGTTATAATTAGATATCTCTATATGTATTCTATAGCTTCTTTTTATAAGTAATTATATAGATTTCGAGGAGATTTTAGTTCTATTATAAAAGATATAGAAAAGTAATAAGTTACGGAATACTTAGTTCTTAATACTCTATTTTATTCTATTCTTAAGAAGTTTATAAAAGCTCTTAGCCCTATAACCTTAGTAATTACTTTAAGCTATATATACTAAACCCTAACTTAAATAAAACTCCTCCCAATTATTACTATAAAGTCTTCTACTACTATAGGGTTAAATATCAGAACTAGAAATATAATTATCTATAATAATAAGTAATTTCATTACTATTTTAACTAGTTACAAGCTAGTATTAGCATGAATACTATTATCGGGTAAAGTTTATAGTTAAATTTATATATAAAATGAAGAACTTAGATACTATTCTAGATATGGAGTAAAAGTAACTAAATAAAGTCTTAATAATAAATAGTACTCTTAAGATTAAGTTTTTTATAACTATCTTTTTAGGTATAATGAAGAATCTAATATTAGGGATATAATATTTCTTAATATAGATATTCTCTATTATTATTCTATAGAAATCTATAATATATTTAATATCTATAATATTTCGTAGCTCTAAGTATATAGGTATTATTCTTCTAAATAGATTCGCTTTCTAGATATAGTTTTTAGTAATAATATTAATTACTAAGCTAGTATTAATAATCCCCTAAAGCTTCGGGTTTTTTAGGTCTATAAATTAGATATTAATCTAGAACTAAATTATAATAAAATGATAAACTATAGTAAAGCTAGTAATAGTATTCTCCCTAGTATTAGCGGACTCTATTATAGTACTTATAACTTTAATATCTATATTATTAACTTATATAACTAGTATTATTTATATCTATAAATTAAGTAGTATTATTAAATCTATCTTCTATTTATTATTAGACTATACTATTAATTATTTAGTAATATATTATTAGTTCTATCTATTAATCCAAACTTGAATTTCTACCTCTTAATTCCCTATTCTATTAAATATATCTATGAATTCTTTTTCTACTATAATAAATACTTCTCTTATCTACTAGTTATTCTAGTAATCTTTAATAACTAACTAGGTATACTTATAGCTAACCTAAGTATATATAAGTTAGGTTTTCTAAAGGAAATCTTTTGGAATTAAAACTTATTTTTTAATTTTCTTGAAATAAATATAGTAAGCTAAGGCTTAGGTTTTAGTGTTTATTAGTAGTATAATAAAAATTAGTTAACTAGATATTTGTTTAGTAGTAATTATTTCTTAAGGAACTAGGTTAACTAATAATATAGGCTTATTATTATTTTAGTCTAGTTTAATAACTCTTAGTTCTAGTTAAGTAGGTTAGTAGTTTTTACTATATAGGTCTATGAATAACTCTTTCTAAGGTTTATAATGATTATATAGCGCAAATCTTACAGTATTATATTTTAATTTATGTACTATAGTAATTTCCTTAGTAGTTATTTTTATATTATCTTCAAGAGTAGTAATTCGAATAAGGTTTGAAATTATCATATTAAATATCCTATAAACTTCTTCTATTTGTTTTTAGTACTATTATTATTATTTAGTAAACCTTCTATTTACTTTATTAATAATTACTTAATACTTCTTATAGTCCTAAAGGATCTATTAAAAATCGGGTAAAAATTATAATCTAAAGCTTTTAGCCTCTTTAGTTTCTTCTAGGAAAATCTAAGGTTTCTAGGTAATATATATAAGAATAGTCTTAGTATTTTCCTATTTCTTCTTATATCCCTTATTAATAATACTATCTTCTACTATTATTGTTTTATCTCACCTGCTTAACGTAGTAGTTCAACGTCTAGCTAGTTCTTACTATTATAGTAAGAGTAATAGGTTTGAATCCTATAGTAGGTAAGCGTAACTAGTAAGTATATATATACTTTCTATTTACGTAAACTATATAGTAATTATTACTAACTAGAAGCTTTTACTAATAGCTATTAATAACTAATAACTATTAATAGTTAGTAATAAGTGTTACTAGTTAGCTAGTATCTAGTATTATATAATTATAATTTTTAAAGAATAATTGTGATAAATGTAGGCTTATATATATATATACTTTCCATTTATCAGCTATTGTATTAATTAACTGTATTTTACTATTTAAGGTTTTTTTTATAGTTTCTATAGCTCCTCAGAACTAGTAATATCTAGTAGGTAAATGAGGTAAGAGCTAATAATTAGGTATAACTATTTTTAAAGGGTCCCGGAGAGGTATATGACTTTAAATAGATCAGAGACCTTCAATACAACTACTAATATTATTATTTTATCTCTCTAGTAGTTAATATAAGAGGTATTTTTAGTATAAAAGTAAATATTATAGGTCTAGTAAGTAATTAATATTATAAAGATATACCTTATAGCCTATATAGAGAGCTGGGATAGCTAGGATTAGATTAACTATATAGATATAGATTATATAATATAGTAACCTCAGGCTACTATAGGATAAAAGCTTTCTTATAACTATTACTAGTTAGCTTACTAAGTTAAAGTCTTATAACTTATAGAGACCTACTTTTTATTATTACTCTTTCTTTTACTAGGCTTTTAGCTGTATACCTTTATAATTCCTTAACTTTTACTTCCTAGAGGGGCAAGGCCGGGATTTTCAGTAATAGCTCTATGACAAATAGTTGCCGAATACTCGGCGGAAAACTCTACTGAACCTACCGCTACAGGCGAATATATAGTAACTACGCCGCCTGAACCTATAGCAACTACGTCACCTAAACCTATAGCAACTATAGTAGTACTTATATACTTCTTTGAATAATAGTCCTCTTTTATAGAGATAATATTAGCTTGATTATCTAGTAGTAAATATATAGTAACCCCTATACTATTAATTCGCGATAACTATAAGGATTACTTAAAGCTCCCTAGTTACCTATATAGTTTTCTTTATAAAAGTATTATTTTATATAAAATCGAGGATTAGCTAATAGCGATTCAAGATAGCTATACTCTATACTTAGAAGCTTCTATAGTATACTAGATCTAGTAAGTTATAATTAAGTTAGTATATAGCCTATAGACTTAGTAGTATAACTACTATTATACGTTATTACTAGACCCTATATAGGCTAATTTTATAGTATTTATCCGCTATTAATTAACTAACCTAACTTTATAAGAATTACGCCTTTATAGTATACTATATATGCTTTAGTATAAAGGCTAGTAGTCCCCGCTAAAGTTTTACGCCGAATAGTCAGCTATTTATAGGGCCCTAAGTACCCCTATAGAAACTTCGAAGCCTTATACTTTTACTTTCTTCTATTACTTTAAAGCTAGACTTTAATAGTACTTATAATACTAGAAGTTTAATAATTAGGTATTTAAAGTAGTAGCCTTAGTAGCTAAGTACTAATAGGAGATATTATAGCCTTACGAGGAAGGTTTTAGTAGTATTAGAAGTATTACTACTAAGAAGTTAGTACCTATATATTGTGGGGAGACTAAAGGCCCCCTAGTAAAAAAGTTATGTTTTAGAAAACGTAAGTACCTTAAATAACGCCTTAAAGGCTACCCCTCATGCAAAATATGTAACAAGTTAGGCTATACTATAACTACTTATTACTATAACGAATTCTATATGTTTTACTAGAAACTAAATTACCTTATAAAAGTTTACTATAAGCGCCTCACTAAAAGCTTAAAGAATCCCTAGAACTAAGTAAAGCTTAAAGCTATATAATATAGAAAAAGTACCCTAGAAAGTAAATAGCTTATAAAGGTTTATTATAAGTACTTCACCGAGGACTTACTAAGGGTTCCTAGAGCTAGGTAGAGCCTAAAGCTATATAGTATAGTAAAAGTACCTTATAAGGATTTACTATAAGTATTTCACTAAGGACTTACTGAAAGATTACTAGAGCTATAATGAGCCTAGTATAAATAAGAAACCCTATATACCTAATTGATAATAGGATACCCTAGTAGCCTAATTAGTTACGAGAAACCCTATAGAAAATATTACTAATACGGGAAAGGGTTAGACGCTTTAGGAATTACTCTAAAGATCCTAGTTAATATACTAAAGCCTTACTAATAAGTGGGAGACTTTATAGGTTAATATACCTATGGGAAGTACTATTAGCTTAATATAGTAATAAGAGCTTTATATATTAATATTTATATAAGATAACCCTTATATATTAATATACGTATAGGATGAACGACCCCTATACGTTAATACATATATAGGAAAACCCTTATATATTAATACACCCATGGGAAAAACTCTTTTATTCGTATAATTACCAAATAATCAGAAAGCAACCAGCAAAGCTATTCTCAGAAGAAAAGTAGCTATATAGTATTTATAAGCCTTAAGGCCTAAGGCTTATAAAGGGAGGGATAGTTATAAAAATATACTTTATAGCTTATATAGAGAACTAGGATAACTAGGATCGGATTAACTATATAGATATAGATTATATAATATAGTAGCTTTAGGCTACTATACGATAAAAGCTCTCTTATAGCTACTACTAGTTAGCCTACTAAATTAAAGTCTTATAACCTATAGAGACTTACCTTTTACTATTACTCTTTCCCTTACTAGGCTTTTAGCTATATACCTTTATGAATATATTATAAAATACTATATAATATCCTAGCTATCCGTATTACTAATAACTATAGTTATCTATATACTAGCACTAGGGATAAGTCTATATAAATAGAGGAGTTTAGCTACTATAGATTCTATTTAATCTATATATAGGTCTTGTAAAACTATTTTTATTAGGTTTATAAATTAGTCGTATAAGAATAATAAGTTAATCTAGGCTTAATTTATATAGTATAAATCTTAGTATAAACTACTATCTTATTCTATTTCTTAATAATATTATAGATTATAGATATCTAATCTTCTATAGAGAAACTAGTACTATTAACTTAAAAACCTTTGAAAATATCTACTAGCTCTTTAGTTTTTATAGTAATATTTTCCTTACGTAATTTCGCCTTTTTTATAATTTAAGTTATTTTTAGTCTTATTAAAATTATCTTTATCTCTTTAAAAGAAAGTATTTTAGAAGTTATAGTTTTCAGCTATCCTATAAATTATTTTATTAAAATCTAGTGTTTTTTAACTATATAAAAATAGCTTTAAAAGTTCTCTAGTTAGTATTAATAAGTTTATGAAATTTATAGTAAAAACTATAAGTTATTTTTCTTAGTACTCTAAGAAATATTCTATATATCTTAATATATATTAATTCCTAGTTAGGGAATTCAGGGTCTCTTCTAGTAGTAATATAGGTCTAGAGATTATTAATTATAATTAGGAGAGAAGTAATTCCTATGAAATTATCTTTTTTAGAGAATCCCCTAAAGTAAGAGTTTTAAATTCTTTATTTAGGTTTTAATTAGTAATTAGGTCTATAAATTTATATATAATTATAAGGATTATTTTAGCTTTAATCTAGATTATATTAGTAGCTACAATAGATAATATAGTTTTCTTAAGTTATATAGTATAATATATATAGACTTTTTTAATTATATTAAATTTAGATTTATAAGATAGATTAGTAAAAGATTTATATTTATCTAGGAAATTAGAAATATTATTAATAATAAACTTAGAAGCTCCTTTAGACTAAAGAGAAATAGTAGTTATTAAAAACTAAGCCTGGATTGTTTTTACTAATATTAAATAATTAGCTACTATTAAAGTATAATTTATTTAGTTACTTTTACGCTATACCTAGAATAGTATCTAAGCTCTTTACCCTATATATAGATTTAACTATAAATTTTACCCGATAATAGTATTTACATTAATACTAACTTATAACTAGTTAAAATAGTAATGAAATTACCTATTATTGTGGACAATTATACCCCCGGTTCCGACATTTAACCCTATAATAGTAGAAGACCTCGTAGTAATAGTTAGGGAGAAAGTATAATTTATTAATAAAAGTATAATAATATTTATAAACGTATTGATATATCTTAATATAACTTTAACTTATAATCCTAGTATTAAGGAAGTCCCCTTAGCTTTCTTTAGGCTCTACTGCTGTAGCCTCTTTTCTCTTTCCTGTAACTACCCAATATACAACGTATCTAACCACACATAGT
This sequence comes from Colletotrichum trifolii, assembly GCA_004367215.1. Classification (NCBI taxonomy): domain Eukaryota; kingdom Fungi; phylum Ascomycota; class Sordariomycetes; order Glomerellales; family Glomerellaceae; genus Colletotrichum; species Colletotrichum trifolii. The sequence goes on along the minus strand of RYZW01001772.1, from coordinate 6,260 downwards.
CACATCTACAAGTTATAAGCCTAGGGGCCCCCCAGGGGGCCCTTTTTACCTCTTAAAGCTATTCAGAACCCTTCTTCTTACCTCTTTTGTATTTATCGCGATATTTTCGTTTTTTTTTTCTACGAAAAAACAACCTAAAAACGACGCCTCTATGCGATCGATATTAACAGTGGATTTTTTACGCGTTACGCGTACTTTCTAGACTACATTAACGACCCGCTTTTATACCCGATTAGGACTAGCGTAAACCGTATTAACTAATAATAGTATAGGTAAATCCGAATTTTTTAGCCCTACTACCTCCTACCCTAATAGTAAATCCGAATTTTTCGGCTTTCTTAGCATTACTTACTAACCTACTAAAAATACATATCACAACTAGGTAAATGTGTTTTTTCGGCCCTGATCTACGTTATCAACAGGGATCCCCTACTTCACTTATTTCGTCTTTTTTTTCTTTTTCTCTTTTTTTTTCTCTTAATATATTAGTAATAGTTAACTACTAGGGCCTTTTACCTATCCTTTATAGTAAAAAGAACTACTACTTTTTACTTTTTATAATTAAAGCTTTTCTTAATAAAAATAATATCCTTAAATATATTAAATCTAATATCCTTACCCCTACTATCCCTATAATTTATAGTAATAATAATATCTATAAATAATAGTATAGGAAATATATAGCTATTTATAGTATTCTTATTAATAGTATTAGCCCTATTATACTTCGCCTCGAGAATACTAATTAGGACTTTATAGTTAATAGTTAATACTTTTTTAAGTTTATATTAAAGAGAAAAACCCTTATCCCTAAGTTTTTAGGTAATACTATTACTAATCTCGTTTATAAATATACTACCCTTAATACTAGTAATACTAAGAATCTCTTTAAATATCTCGAAACCTTCTACTATATCTAATAGTACTTTAATAATTTTATTACTAACTAAGATATTATATACTTCTACTTTCTTCTAAACTTAATCTATAATAAACCTAACCTAAAACTAATTTTTAATAAATACTTAACTATTAATCCTAATAAAGCTAATTTCTAAGACTTTATTAATAATATATATAATAAAACTACTAGTATTAAATCTTATAATGAATATAACTTCCTTAGTACTAAGAATTAAACTAATAAGTATACTTATTATAATACTAATTATAAAATTTCTAATTACTACTTCGCCTATCCTAAGCTTATCTTTAGTAACTATAAGTATTATAAGATACTTCTCTAGAAAACTTTTTATTATTACTATACTAATATTTACTATAAACCTAACTACTTTAAATACTAAACTAGTATTCTAATTCGAGGAAATATAAGTATTCTAAGTAAATTAGTTATTATATCTTAAAAGGGAATACTAGGAAAGGAATTATTAGGGATATATAGATTTAAGTTATTTTTAGTTGTTTTTATATAATACTTAGCTACTTAGCTTCTATTAAGCTTAAGGGGGAATATTAGGGAGGTCCCCTTAGCCTTCTTTAAGCTCCACTACTATAGCCTCTTTTCTCCCTCCTACAACTACCTAATACACGACGTATTAAACCACACGCAATCACATCCACACCTAGAGTATTAGTAGTGGGATTATTCCTTAGAGAGTAATCTAAAAAAGTATTACCTATATCTTTAGAAATATCTAAAGCTTATAGTTAAATTCTTTTAAATATAAAGCTTATAAATAAGGGAATAGCTAGAACTAAGAAAGAAGCTTCTATACTAAATTTAATATAGATATTATCTTTATTTTAAACTACTTTATTATCTAAGTAAAATTATTATTATTATAATAGATAATAAAAATATTCTTTCTAATTATTTATTATTAATAAGAATGATAAATAAAAAAACAAATCTTCTATCCTTTTTATTTTTATTATATTATATTTAATTTAATTCTATATATTAATCTTCTAAAGATTCTCTGAAATATTAATAGATTAGTTAATTTATAAATATTTTAATATTATCTATTTTCTCTAAAACTAGAAATATCTAAAGATATTATATATAACTATCTTATATATTATCTTCCCTAAGAACTATACTTTCCTCAAAAAATATCTAAAATATTATATATAACTATTTTATATATTATTTTTTCGAGGGGCTAATAGCTCGCTCTCTACTATAACTATTAGTAAATATATTACCCCCTAAAGTATAACTTTAACCCTCCTACCCCCCCTACTAACTACTATAGCTAGCCCCTAGTTAATCTAAAGCTAAACCCCTCATAGCTATAGTAGCTAGTATACCTACNATACCTATTCCGCGTTAACCTTTTCGATAATAAATAACTAATAACTCCTTCTACGACAACCTTATACTTTTATACCTTTATACCCTTATACCCTCATAGCTATATATAATTCAAACATCTCAAAATATTCAATTACTACTAACTATAAATATTCTATTTAAATATTTATTATAACCTTAATATCTATAACTTTAATATCCCTACTAAGTTTTACCTACCCCTAAAACGAGACTTTATATTACTAATATAAAAATTCTCTACTACTAATATAAGCTAACTTATAATCTCTATATAAGTATAGTAAGACCTTACTTTTATTAGTAAATGATTTTAATATATTAATTAAGTATAGCTAATATACAAATAAAACTTATATAGATATAGATACTTCTAATATAACTAGATAACTTTCAAAACCCTTATAATTATAATATCATAATACTCTAAAATATCTAATAATTAAGATTATAATAAAGTATTAATATTAAAGTATTATCTAATTAATACCTAGTCGCCGATATCGTTAGCTTAGTATAGTAACTTATAGGATAGCTAGATAATTTTCTTTTTAATATCTATAAATTACCTTTTAATCATAGTATTCAGAATAATTTTATTAAAGCCTAATCTAATATACTAATAGTTTTAATTATAATAGTTATAGCTAGATATTTCTATATTTATCTTATAGTTATCTTTTTATAAGTAGCTATATAGATTTCGAGGAGATTTCAATTCTATTATAAAAGTTATAGAAGAGTAATAGATCACGGAATNAAAATACTTAGCTTTTATATCTCGAAATAAGTATTCTATTCTATTCTATCTTTAAAAAGTTTAAAAAGGTTCTTAACCCTATAACTTTAGTAGTTACTTTTAGCTATATATATTAAGCTTTAACTAGTCTTAATAAAGCTCTCGCTATATAAACTATTATTACGAGGTCTTTTATTACTATATAGTTAAATATCAGAACTAGGGGTATAATTATCCATAATAATAAGTATTTTTATTACTATTTTAACTAATTATAAGCTAGTATTAGCACAAATACTATTATTAAGTAAAATTTATAGTTAAGTCTATATATAGAATAAAGAGCTTAGACACTATTCTAAGCATAAAACAAAAGTAACTAAATACTATATAATATAAAGAAAGTAAAGTTATTGAAAATTAAATTAGAATAACTTAAGTTAATAATAACATTAGAACTTATAATAATTTTATTATTGATAATAGTATATGTAGTTTTAAGTATTATTAATAACTTTTGAAGAGCGAAACTAGTAATAGTAAAGCTACTGGTAATCCCTATAATACTTTTAATAAATACTAATGAAGATGATATTAATATAGATACTTTAATATAATCTTTGTGATATATATATTTCGCTATATAAACTATAAGTTATTTATAATACTTATAATTAATAGGGATAAAATTGAAATAAGCTATATAGTATTTCGAAGCTAAATAACCTTTTTTATAGTAAAAGTCTTAATTATTTTGCTCTTAGATATAGTAATAAGTATAATAGTAATTATAGTAGTTTATTTGTAGTAAAAAAAACTATATTTTCTATTCTTTATTTTAAGTAAAAGTATAGATAGTCTTGACAATTTTAGCTTATATAAAAATCTTATTATTATTAATATAACATTTATAAGTATTGAAAACATAACTTTAAAATAATTAAAAAAGTATAATAACCTAGAAGGAACTAGTATTCTAGTTATAAAAACCTATTAAATAAATATATCAATATTATGTATATTCAAAAGTATTATAAAAAGTCTTATAATTATTTGATTACTTTCAGTAAACTAATAAATAAAAGTACTAATAGTATCTTTAGAGATTTTAAAAATATACTTCTCTAGTATTTTTATAAAAGTATATAAGTTACTATTCTTTTACTATCCTATATTTAGTAGTTTATTAATTAATATATTATATAACAATATAAGGAGATTATAAGTAATATCCTTTTTATTCTCTAATACTATATTAGTAAGAAATTAAGTAAAAGGTTCAGTAATATTAGAATTAATATATTTCTTAATTTAATTAGCTTTAAAAATAATATTAGTTAGTACTAGTTATAATAACTAGTTTAACTCTCTTTTTAACTTTAGGATTAATAAAGTAACTATTTAATAACTAGGTATTTTATTTATTATAACGATTTCTTCTATATATATATAGCAGGTTTGTTATAGGGTATACGAATGCGAAGTATACAATTCTTTCTTTAGAAAATAACTAAAGTATTTTTTAATCATTCTTTTAAAAAAAAGAAAATAGTAAAACTAGCTCTATTATAAGCAATACTAAAAGCTTAGCCTAGGTTTATAACTTATAATATCTCTATGTAAAATGCTAAATTAAAGTAATACCTTTTATATTAATAATATCTAGAGAGAAAAAAGTATTATATTCTTATAATAGGTCAAAGGGCTAGCCTAATAGCTATAGAAAGCTAAAGCTAATATATAATAGAAGTAAGTCATATAATATACTCCTAATAGATGGTTTATAATAGTTATATTAAAAGTCCTTAATCTATTTAAAGTTATATATTTCTCGGGAACTTTTAAAAGAAACTATACCTAGTAATTAATACTTACTTTATATACTTTCTAGATAATACTAGGTTTAAAGAACTATTAAAATAGTAGAAATCTTAAGGAATAATAATATAGGTAGTTAAAATAATAACTAGTAAATATAAATATATATATATATAAAAAAGATAAAGGGAGGGGCTAATAGCTCTCTCTTTACTATAACTATTAGTAGATATATTACCCCCTAAAGTATAACTTCAGCCCTCCTATCCCCCCTATTAACTACTATAGCTAGCCCCTAGTTAATCTAGGGCCGAACCCCTTATAGCTATAGTAGCTAGTATACCCGCCCTATATCAATATTTTTAATAATAAATAACTAATAATTCCTTCTATAATAACCTTATACCTTTATACTCTTATACCCTTATACCCTTATACCTTTATACCCTTATAGCTATACATAATTCAAATATCTTAAAACATTTAATTGCTACTAATTATAAATACTTTATTTAAAGATTTATTATAACCTTAATATCCGTAAGCTTAATATCTTTATCTTTATTATAGACTAAACTTTACTTACCCCCGAGACGAGACTTTATACCACTAATATTTAAGTTCTCTACTATTAATATAAACTAACTTATAATCTCTATATAAGTATAATAAGACTTAGCTTGTTTTTAGTAGTAAATAATCTTAATATATTAATTATAGCTAATAGTTAACTTATAAATAATACTAATATAGATATAGATATTCCTAGTATAGCTAGATAGCTTTTTAAACTTCTATAATTATATTGCTATAATACTCTAAAGTATCTAGTAACTAGTATTATAGTAGTATATTAATATTAGGGTATNCCTAGTCCCTAATATTATTAGTTTAGTATAATAAGTTATAAGTTAACTAGATAATCTTCTTTTAAATATTTATAAATTACTTATTAATTATAATACTTCAAATAATTCTTTTAAAACTTTGTTTAATAAAATAATAGCTTTAGTTATAATAGTTATAGCTAGATATCTCTATACTTATTCTATACTTTTCTTTATAAATAGCTATATAGATTTCAAGAAGATTTTAGTTCTATTATAAAAAATATAGAAGAGTAATAGATTATAGAATACCTAGCTCTTATAAATACTCTATTTTATTCTATTTTTAAGAGGTTTATAAAAATTCTTAACCCTATAATTTTAGTAGTTATTTTTAACTATATATATTAAGTTTTAGTTTTAATAAAGCTTTCCCTAACTATTACTATGAGGTTTTCTATTACTATAAAGTTAAATATTAGAACTAGAAGTATAATTATCTATAATAATAGGTAATTTTATTACTATTTTAACTAGTTATAAGCTAGTATTAGTATAAATACTATTATCAGGTAGA
>RYZW01001771.1:0-17408 GCA_004367215.1 Colletotrichum trifolii | reverse complement strand
AGTACTAGGTAGGTAGAAAGTAGAGATAATAAGCTTTTATTAAATAGAAAGGATTCGTAAATACTATATAAAAAATAACGGATATAATATAGGAAATAGAAATATTAGATTAGTATAAGACGCGTTTTAGACTAATTAATAACTATAATAGAAACTTTAATAAAATAACCCTAGTATACTACTAGTAAAGAAAAGAGTAATATTATAAGCTATACTTAGCTATCCTAGTATATTACTAGTAGGGAAAGGAGTAATATTATAAACTATATTTAGCTAGTTAATTCTAGTTCTACCTAAATCCTAATAATTATACCTAAAAAGTTAAGTACTAGTAAGTTACTAGTAAGCTCCTAGTACTACTTTTAAGTAGACTTTTTATACTTTTTATAAGAACTTCTCTTTTACTCCTTAGTTCTAAATAAATAGTATTTATGCTCCCTATAACTAAATTATAACCTAGGCCTAACCCTTCACAATTATAAAGTTATTAATCATAAATTCTAGTTTAATTTACTATTATTATCTGCTCCTATATATCTAATTAAACTTTTAAATAATTAAAAATTCTAACCTATTTAATTAAAATCTAGAACTATATTTTAAATAAATATCTTAAAATAATTACTTCTACTCTTAATTAAAATAAGTATCCCCTTTTAACTAGCTAGATCCCTTATTTTAGATATATTATCTAGTTCTCTAGCTATTAATATATCTCTTAAATTCTAATTTTTACTTAAAATTATTACATTTAATTATTATTAATTAGAAACCTAAACTAGTCTAATTAGTTTAGGTATTAGTTTAAGTATAATTAAACCTCTTTTATTAGTTTTAAAGACTAATTCTAAACTAAACTTAATATTTTAAAGTATTTCTAGTACTAATAGGATAACTAGTAGAAGAGAAGTTTCTTTATTAAGTATTCTTATTACTCTAAAATTTCTAAGTATTTTAAGAATAGGGTTTTCTTCTTCTTTAATAATTAACTTAACTAGTAGATTTATAATTCTATTTATAAATATCTTATATAAGTTTTACTTTAAATAAAATCTTATTTTATTAAGTTTAATATTTCAGGTAATAATAATCTTTTGAAAAGTAAAGATCTAAATCTTATTAAGATTATAGGTATTTAGAATATAACTTATTAAGTATTTAATATATCTCTTTAATTTAACTTTAAATAGCCTTTTCAAAGTCTTTTATTTATAATATTTCTTAAATAAGTATATTTAATATTTATACATATAAATCTATCCTTAGTAAAGTTATAAATCTTCATAGAAGTTTAAAATATATTCTAGTACGTTCTAATGAAAATACTACTTATACTAAACCTCTTTAATTTTATATAGTAATTTCTAGTTTTTTTAGATATTTCAAGATACATTATATAATATAATTATTAGTTAAATTAATTCTACTTATAGTTTCAGTAATAGTGTTATAGTTTCTTATATTTCTATCTATTCAATACTTAGTTCCTTTCTAGTATATTTACTTATTCTAACTAGTTTTTTAACATAAGAGAGAAATAGTTTAAGATTAATTTTCTATTCTATTACTTATTTTTAATAACTAGTTTCTTTATTAATTACTTTTACTCCGTTTTTGATATCTTATTAAATCTTCTTCATTAAAAGACCTCTCTATTTATTTACTTATTTTTCAAGAATTATTAATATTTAAAAAACTAGATTATAGATTTTATTAAGTAATATGAATATAAAGAGTAAACCTGAAAGTTTATCTTTAATAATAAGTACTGAGAAGTTACTTTTATATACCCTAGGGAAATTAAATACATACTAGGTAATATAATATAATAAACGAATTAAATATAAGTCTAGAATATATCTAGAGATAACTCATTAGAAATAGGCTATTATATAGTAGGAATATTCTAGTTACTTTTAGTTTATAATTTTGACCCTGTAAATATTAGAAATTAAATACTTCAGAGTAGTCTATTCAAGGTATTTTACTTTAAAATATTATATATAAATATTATTAGACTTTAATTCTAAGAGAATTATTCTAAGATATAATTAAAAGAATGGAATACTTAGAAATCCTGAGATAATACTAAAAATACTTAAATAAACTATGAAATAATTTAGAATAAACTTATATATAAAGAAACTAAGATTATACTTTTTAAATAACTATTTTATAATAATAGATTACTTAAATAAGCTAAATTTTAAAATATAATCTAGTCTAATATACTAGATTTTAATCTTATTAAAGAATAGAACTTCTAAGATAATATTAATATAGAGATTTTTACTATAGGTAATATTATTTAATATCAAATCTAATATATTCTTCTTTTTTAGATTATTGAAAATTTTCTTCATAATTCTCTTATCTTACCTAACTATAGAGAAATTAGCTAAACTATATTAAACTAAATCTATTGCCTTACTTAACGTAAAAGATCCTTTCTTAAAGGAATCTATTAAATTAGTAATATAAACTACCCTACAACTATTAAAAACTATACTCCTTAAAAATACATAAAATCCTTAGATAATTAAAAAGATTCCTAGGAAGATTATAATTAACGTTTTTAAAAGAATAAGATTAATACTTATATATATTCAATTAGAAGAATAATGACTACCACTAGATCTATTACTTAAAAGAGTTACTTTAACTTTTAGGATACCTAAAAGTCTTTTTTTAATTTTATTGATATGTTTCTTATAATTTAATTATTCCTTTTTAGCTGGCTTCTAGTATAGAATATAAAGTTTAGAATTATTTACTTTATCTATAATATTATTTGAAATCCTAACTATTATCTAAATATTAGGGAATCTAGTATATAAACTAGTAATAATATATTTGATATAATTATAATCCTCAAGAAAATAGAAATAGTTTCTGAAATTACATAAATACTTTAGTTTAGCTTGAGATATATCTAACTTTCCTATAAAAGTAACTAATATGGATAGTGTTTTACTATAACTCTTTATGAAACCTTTATTAATATAAAATAGAATTATAAAGATCTCTCTATATTTAGCTAGAATCCTGATATTATAGTTTAGAGTTTCGTTTTAAATAATATTCTAATATTACGTTATAGTTTAACTAGGTAAATATATTAAATAAATATTTAAAACTACTCTTTAAGTATAAAAGTTCCCTAGACTTTAGGGATATTATATATAATTACTTACAAGTAGATAGTGTACTATTTATTATATTATACTAGACTAGGAATATTTGAATTAGCTTTCTCGAAATCTTTCTTATATTTAATTCTAATGTATTACTATATAACTAAATCCTCTGAATATATTAATATTTTAGGATTCTTAAAAAAGCTTAAAAAGAAATATTATTAGTATTAAAGAGTTCTATTTAAGGAAATATCAAAAACCCATTATTAATAGTAGTATTAACGTATATCTAAATTATATTATAATACTTCTTTATCCTTTTATAATTGAAATCTCGAATTATTTAAAATTTAAGATTTATTATATAGTAATTAAAAGTCTTTTTAGTCTTAAGAATATACATTTTAATATATAAAATCTTTTCTGAAGTAATATTTGCTTAGTTAAACTTTTATTTAAGTTTAAGTAGATTAATTAATTTTGAAATTTGAATACTAATTTAAGAATCTAAATTAATTTATCTCTAGATATCTTAGTTAATTATATAGAACTATAGTATAATATACTAATAGTTAAAATTAGAACTATTAGATAGTTTTACTTTTATATTATATTTACTAGTAATTAAGTATACTATTTTTAAATAGTTTATTAAAGAACTAATAGGATAGATTATGAAGGACTTTTCTTATATTTATTAATTATAAGTAGTTTAGACATAATTCAATATAATTAGGCTTATACCTCTAATAAATAAATAATATAGTATATAGTTTCAAAGTAAGTTACTAAAAAGTATATTTTATTTAAGCTAGAATAAACTATATTAACTTATATAAATAGAATAGTTATGCTTTATATAAGCTAGTAGAGTTATATACTAGTTAGTAGAATCGTATAGTAGCTTTAATACTATACTTAATCTTATAAATATTTAGTTACTTTTACTCTATACCTGGAATAGTATCTAAGCTCTTTACTTTATATATAGATTTAAATATAGACTTTACTTAATAATAGTATTTATACTAATACTAGCGTATAACTAATGAAAATAGTAATGAAATTACTTATTATTATAGACATTTATACTCCTAATTCTAATACTTAACCCTATAGTAATAGAACATCTTATAGTAATAATTAGGGAAAGCTTTATTAAAACTATAATTTAATATATATAACTAAAGATGATTATTTAAATTATAGATTTAGAGATTCTTTCAAACTTCTTAAGATTAGAATAAAATGGAGTACTTATTTTAAGATATAGAAACTAGGTATTCTATAATCTATTACATTTCTATAATTTCTATAGTAGAATTAAAATCTCCTTGAAATCTATATAGCTATTTCTGAAAAGATAACTATGAAGTAAATATAGAAATATCTAGCTATAACTATTAAAACTAAAACTATTAGTATATTAGACTAGGTCTTGATGAAATTATTCTAGATATTATAATTAATAAGTAATTTATAGATATTTAAAAGAGAATTATCTAGCTATTTTATAAGCTATTATACTAAGCTAATAATATTAAAGATTAAGTACTAATTAGATAATACTTTAATATTTGTATTAATACTTTACTATAATACTAATTACTAAATACTTTAGAATACTATGATACTATAATTATAGGGGTTTTGAAAACTATTTACTTATACTAGAAATATCTATCTTTATATAAGTATTACTTATATATTAGCTATATTTAATATATTAGAATTATTTATTAATAAGAATAAACTGAGTCCTATTATATTTATATAGAAATTATAAGTTAATTTATATTAGTAATAGAGAATCTTCATATTAGTAGTATAAAGTTTTGTCTTAGGAGTAAGTAGGGTTTAGTAGGGATATTAAGGTTATAGATATTAAGCTTGTAATAAATATTCGAATAGAGTCTTTATAGTTAGTAGTAATTAAATAATTCGAGATATTTGAATTATATATAGCTATAAGGGTATAAGGGTATAAAGGTATAAGGTTATTATAGAAAGAGTTATTAGTTATTTATTATTTATAAAAAAGTTTATATAAAATAAATATATTAGTTATAGCTATAAGAAGATAACCTCGATATCCGTAACCTTAATATCTCCTAGACTAAGCCTTACTTACCCCTAAGACGAGACTTTATACTACTAATACGAAAGTTCTACGCTACTAATATAAGCTAACTTATAATCTTTATATAAATATAACGGGACTTAGCTTATTCTTATTAGTAAATGATTTTAATTTATCAAGTATAACTAATATATAAATAATACTTATATAGACGCGGATATTTCTAGTATAGCTAGATAGTTTTTGAAATCCTTATAATTATAGTATTATAATACTCTAAAGTATTTAGTAATTAATATTATAGTAAAGTATTAATATTAAGGTATTATCTAATTAATACTTAATTACTAATATTATTAACTTAGTATAGTAGTTTATAGGATAGCTGGATAATTTTCTTTTAAATATTTATAAATTACTTTTTAATTATAGTATTCGGAATAAGTTTATTAAAGCCTAGTTTAATATACTAATAGCTTTAGTTATAATAGTTATAGCTAGATATCTCTATACTTATTTCATAGTTATCTTTTTATAGGTAGCTATATAGATTTTGAGGAGATTAGTTCTACTATAAAGGTTATAGAAGAGTAATAGATTATAGAATACCTAGCTTTTATATCTCGAAATAAGTATTCTATTATATTCTATTTTTAAGAAGTTTAAAAAAGTTCTTAACCCTATAACCTTATAACCTTAGTAGTTATTTTTAGTTATATATATTAAGCCCTAGCTAGTCTTAATAAAGCTTTCCCCGACTATTACTACGAAGTCTTCTATTACTATAAGGTTAAACATTAGAACTAGGGGTATAATTATCTATAATAATAGGTAATTTTATTACTATTTTAACTAGTTATAAGCTAGTATTAGTATAAATACTATTATTAGGTAAAATGTATAGTTAAATCTATATATGAAGTAAAGAGCTTAGATACTATTCTAGGTATAGAGTAAAAGTAATTAAATAGCTATAGGGAGTTTAGCTTTAGATTACCTAGGAGCTAGCTAAAGTAGTTAGTAGGGGAATAGGACGGCTAAAGTTATATTTTATAGGGTGATATATTTACTAATAGTTGTAGTAGAGAGTAAGCTATTAGCCCCTCTTATATTAAGTAAATATAACTATTATATAAATAGTTTCGATATAAATATAAGTATTCTTAATATAACCCAATATATTTTAAAATCCGTATAATTATATCACTATAATACGCTGGAATATCTAGTAATGAATATTATAGTAGAATATTGATATTAAGATAATTTCTAATTAATACTTAATGTCTAATATTATTAGTTTAATATAATAGCTTAAAGGATAACAAGATAATCTTCTTTTGAGGATTTATGAACTGCTCATTAATTATAGTATCTAGCATAGTTTTATTGAAGTTTAGTCTGAAATACTAATAGCTTTAATTATAATAGTTATAATTTAATATTTCTATACTTATCTTATAATTACCTTTCTAAAAGTAACTATATAGATTTCAAAGAAATTTCAGTTTTATTATAGAACTTATAGAAAACGTATAATTTATAGAATACCTAGTTCTTATTTCTTAAAATAAATACCCTATTTTATTCTATTTCTAAGAAATTTAAAAAAGCTCTTAACCCTACAATTCTAGTAATTACTTTATTATTATTCAGTTACTCTTGCTCTGTATCTAGAATAGTATCTAAGTTCTTCACTTTAAAAAAAGATTTAACTATTAATATTACCGAAGTATAATATTTATACTAATACTAGCTTATAACTAATTAAAATAGTAATAAAGTTACCTATTATTATAGATAATTATACTCCTAGTTCTAATATTCATTTCTATAGTAATAGAAAATCTTATAATAGTAGTCTATATAGAGAAAGCTTTATTGAGACTGAAACTTAACATATATAGCTAAGAATAACCACTAAAATTATAGGGTCAAGAACGTTTTGAAATTTCCTAAAGATAGAATAAAATAGAATAGTTATTTTAAGATATAAAAGCTGAGTATTCTGTAATCCGTCATCTTTCTATAATTATATTTTTATAATAGAATTGAAATCTCCTTGTATTCTATATAGCTATTTTTAAAAAGATAATTATAAAATAGGTATAGAGATATCTAGTTATAACTATTATTATTAAAACTATTGGTATATTTGACTAGACGTTTATAAATTTATTCCGAATATAATGATTCATAGGTAGTTAATAGATATTTGAAAGAAAGTTATCTAGTTATGCTATAAGTTACTATACTAAGCTAATAATATTATAAATTAAGTATGAATTAGATAATACTTCAATATTAAAACTTTATTATAACACTAATTACTAGATATTTTAGAGTATTATAATGATATAATTATAGGGGTTTCAAAGGCTATCTAGCTATATTGGAAGTATTCGCGTCTATATAAATATTATTTATATGTTAGTTATATTTAATTAATATATTAAGACTATTTATTGATAAAAACAATTCAAAGCCTATTCTATTTATATAGAGATTATAAGTTAGCTTATATTAATTAATAGTAGAGAGTTTTCGTATTAGTAGTATAAACTCTTATCTTAGGGGTTAGTAAAGCTTAGTAGGGATAACAAGGTTGCGAATATCAAGATTATAATAAATATTTGAATAAACTATTTATAGTTAGTAGTAATTAAACATTTTAAGATATTTGAATTATATATAGTTATGAGGATATAAAAGTATAAAGATATAAGGTTATTATAGAAAGAGCTATTAGTTATTTATTATTTATAAAAAGGTTGATATAAAGTAAATATACTAGTTACTATAGATATAAGGGGTTTAGCTTTAAACTAACTAAAGGCTAGCTATAATAGTTAGTAGGGAGATGAGAGGGTTAAAGTTATACTTTAGGGGGTAATATGTCTACTAATAGTTATAGTAAAGAGCGAGCTATCGGTCTCTCTTATTTCTTTATTATATATAATAAATCCTAATCTTAATAAAGCTTTCCCTACATAAATTATTACTATAAAGTTTTCTATTGCTATAAAGTTAAAGATTAGAATTAGAAACATAATTATTCATAATAATTAGTAGTTTTATTACTACTTTAACTAGTTATAAACTAGTATTGATATAAATACTATTATTAAGTAAAACCTATAGTTAGATCTATTTATAAAACAAAAGGCTTGAATATTATTCTAACCAAAAGGTAAAAGTAACTAAACCATATAATGAAATATTTAGCTCTTATATAGGTATTTAGGTTATACTAATATAATAGTTATAAATCATTTAAGAAATAATATTTTAAATTTATTTTATTGTTAGTTATATTAAAGGTTTCTGATCTAACTAAAGTTATATATTTCTTAGGACCCTTTAAAGAAAGCTATACCTAGTAGTTAGATCTTACTTTATATGCCTTATAGATAATACTAGGGTTATTTTATTATTATTAGAAATCTAGGGGGGCTAATAGCTCGCTTTCTACTACGACTATTAGTAAACATATTACCCCCTAAAGTAAAACTTTAGCTGTCCTACCCCCCTACTAACTACTATAGCTAGCTACTAGTAAATCTAGAGCTAAACCTGTTAAACTAATACTAAAGTACTAGTAATAGGTTAAGGGAATAATATAACTATTAACTATAGAAAAATAGGGAGTTTAAAATAATATCTAAGAATAGTACTAGTACTAGTAGAAATAGTAATAATAATAAGAAGTTCGGATTCTATAGAAATAGGGAACTTTACTATTTATATAATTAAAATAGAGTTTATTTTTAGAAAAGTTAACTTTATATTATACTATAACTAAAATAGAATTTATCTTCAGAAAAGTTAACCTCACATTATACGGAATATTTAAAGCTCCGAGATATATAAGTTACTAAAAGCTTGTCAGGGTATGCTAGTAGCCCCCAGTAGAGCTACTACTTAGTTATCTATAAAGAGGGGTATTTAGGCTATAATAGCTAGGATCCCAGGTTAAGGGGTCAGATTCGAATATATTAATAACCTTATACTTATATTTGCCCCCTGTATAGATCTATCACTTAAATACTATACCTATCCCTAATATATTCGAATCTCTACCTAACCTTAGGGGTTCTAACTAGTAAGTTATATAAGGGGTACTAGTATAGTAGAAGTAATGATCTCAATATAAGCGTGATATCTTTATAGCTCCTTTACTACTATTATAAGAAAAGTATATAAAAGGCCCTAGTACGGCACTAGTATACTAGAGGTAATAAGAGGTATACTAGAAGGACCCTAGTATGGTAAAAGTGATAATTTCGATATACGCGATACCTATATAGCTATACTATCAATACTATCACAAGAGAAGTACTAGTACAGCCCTAGTATAGTATAAGTGATGATTTCGATATACGCGTGATACTTATATAGCTATACTATCGATACTATTATAAGAAAGGTATACTAGGGGGGCACTAGTACGCCCCAGTGTGGCAGAAGTGACGATTCGACAGATGCGATACCTATGCGGCTATACTATTAATACTATTAAAAGAGAGGTTACTACGAGGCTATACTAAGAGTAGTAGAGACGCGTACGAGGGGCACCAGCGTAGTACTAGTGTGGCAAAGGTAATGATTTCGATACACGCGTGATACCTATATAGCTGTACTATTGATGCTATCACAAGAGAGGTACCAGTGCGGCCCCAGTGTAGTAGAAGTAACGATTTCGATATATAACTTACGAGGTTACTATAACGAGGCTACTACCTTAAGACACGAGGCTATAATAAGGTTATTATAAAAGAAGTATACTAGAGGAATACTAGTATAGCATTAGTATAGCGGTAGAAGTAACGATTTTAATATAATATTTATAAGGTTACTATAGCGAGGCTATTATAAGTAAAACTATTATATATAGGAGGGATACTAGTGCGGGACTAGGTAAGTATATATTTTCGAGAGCTTTGAGGGGTTTTAAGTAAATACGTTAAATAGCTACTATAGGTAGCTATAAGATATTTAGAGAAACTATAATTATAGTGGATATTAAAGTCCCTATAGCTAGGAGTAAGGAAGAAGCTTTTCTAGTATCTCTATAGCTGAGGAAGACTAGTTACCCTATATAGGGGCCCCGGGTTAACTAGAGTACAGCTTATAGTATACGAGAGGGTTCCCACAGGAATACTATAGGGTACTTCTAGTGATATTACTAGTGATTAGTAATACTAGGAATATAAGGAGGCTATACTTACTTTAGTAGTAGTAGAAGGAACCCTCTATTTAGCTATAAGAGTATTACTGTGAGAATATGAAGACTAGGGGGTTAGCTAGGGGCTAGTACTCTAGGCCTAAGTATTACCTGAACCTCTATAGTCCTCTAGGCTATAGAGTTTTGAGATATGGGAGAACTAGGGCTTAATAGTGGGGTATTAGTTCTGAGGTTATAAGGGTATAACTTCTAAGGAGGGGGATAATGGTTGCTAGGAGGTTATAAGGTATAGTAGGCTACTAGGAGGCCTAGTAGCTGCATGAGGCTATGAGGTATAGTAGCTGCAGGGCTACTAGGAGGCTATGAGGGCTACCAGGAAACCACGAGGGCCACTAGGAAGCTACGAGAGCTATTAGGAAGCTACGAGGCATAGTATAGCAGCTAATACTACTAATAATTAATAGAGAAACTGCAGACCCTATAAAATCTTTATATAAGGGACTCAAAGGTATTAATAGAGGTATATTAGAAAGGTAGTAGTATAGCTATAGTAGTAGTATAGACGGCGGTAATAGTATTAATATAACTAGGAGTTAGTGGTATAGCTATAGTATACGAGAGGCTAGCGGTATACTAGAAACTATATTAATAAGAGGTTTTAGTAATAGGAAGCTAGTAGTATACTAGAGGAGAAATAATAGTATATAGTACTAGTATAGCAGTAGTGATAGTATATAGTAATAGATAGTAGTAACAATATCGATATGACTATAAGTTAATAGTAATAGTAATAGTATATGAGAAGCTAGTAGTAAATAAGAGTCTATAGTAATAAGAAGCCTTATGGGGTTTAAGTGAAAGGGGGGTTACTAGAGGAATAATAACTATAGTATGAAAAATAAGTAGTATATAAGAGGTTTTTGAGGGACTCTGTAAATAATACTACTCTTCCTGCCATAGGGGTAGAGGTTTAATAAAGGTACTAGGGGTTGGTTTATTTAGAATATAAGGGGTAGTAGAGGGCTAGTAGGAGGGCTAGGATATATACTATAACGGGTTTTAAGATCTAGAAAAGTTTTGAGATCTAGAAAGGTTTTAAGATCTAGGAATAGCTTTATTTAACTTATGAGATTATGAGGATATGGTTTATAAGGGGGGGGAATGTGTTAGGGTACGCTAGTAGCCCCTAGTAGGGCTACTGCTTAGTTATCTGTAAAGAGGGGTATTTAGGCCACGATAGCTGGGATTTTAGGTTAAGGGGTTAGATTTGAATATATTAATAACCTTATACCTATATTTACCCCTTATATAGATCTATTATTTAGATACTGTACCTATCCCTGATAAAGCTTAAGTATTAAGTATTCTAACATTAAAATCTAACTACTTTAGAGTATAATTAATATAAATTATAGAACCTAAAGTCTAAAAACTAATTTTCTAGAATAAATAGAAAATATAGGATTATAAGAGTATTTGGAGATTACTTAAGCTTTTTAATACTTTCTTATATAGAGAAATAGAATATAGAATAAATAATAGATTTTACTATAACTCTAAATAGAATAATAGATTTAGCTATAGTTCTAATATCCCCCTATAAAATATATAAGAAATATAATCTTTTAATAGCTTAAAAAAGTTAAAGATAAGATAAAAACTCTAGAGATTATATAGGAAAAAACTAGAGAAAATGGAATATAATTAGAAAAACCTAAAATTTTCTAAGAAGTTTTAAGGAAAAGATCAAAATAGAGAGAAATCTAAAAAACTTAAAGCTTTCAAAGAAATTTAAAGAAAAAGATTATTCTTCAGAAACAAGTTAACTTAACTTATTTTCCTTATACAAAAGAAGAATATTCTGAAGTTTATGCTTTAAAGTCCTCTCAATAATATTATTAAATTTACTTTATCCTAAAAGCTTAGTCAAAGAATTAGTAATATTATTATTCGTATTTATATAGTAGAGATTAATCTTCTTATCACGAAGACAATCGCTTATAAAATTATAATAAATATTAATATACTTAGCTTTTTGAAAAGATTTAGCATTTCTAGTAAGCCTTTTAGCTAATCAATTATCTATAAACATAATAGGCTTATTTAAAGCCCTAAATCCTAAAATAGTATTAATAAAACTATAATTATTATATAAATAAATAGCTTCTTTAATGGTTTCTATTAGAACTATATATTTAGCTTTTTAAGTAGATAAAACTACTATTCTTTACTGTATAGAACTATACCTTATAATATTATACAAATCTAGGTAAAATATACAAGCTAAAGTAGATATTCTATTATTCAAGTCTCTTATTTAATCTAAGTCTATAAACCTAAATAAATTAAAGATATCAATTTTACTATAATTGTAAATTAACTTATAATTAGGGTTCTTTTTCAAATAAGTTTATATCCTATTAAAAGTAATAAAATATTCTTTAGAAGGATTTAAAGAAAATCTAGATATAGTTATAATAGCTAAAGTAATATCTAGTTTAGTTTTTAAAGCTAAATATAATAGAACTCCGACTTCTTTTTAAAATTCTAATATCTCTTCATTTAAAATAATATCTTTATTCTTAATAGATTTAGATTTATTATCTCTTAGAGTATTAAATCTATAAATATTCTTTTTATTAAACTATATAAGAGTTTTATTAGTATATTTAAACTAATCTATTTCTAATCTTTAACTTTTTCAGTTAATAATTAAATCATTACTTAAAAAAGTAGTCAGTTGTCCTAGATCTTAAATCTTTATATTCTTTTCAAGGCTTTTATAAATATACTCTAGAGTTAAAGAATTATTAGCTCCTAGTAGTATACTATTAATATAGTAAACTAAAATAGCTAAATGTTTCTTTCCTTTAAGAGTAATATTAAGAATGAAAGTTCCTTTATTAGAAATGTTATAAAGAGAGACTTTAAAACTAATTTTATATAAAATCGATCTAAGGTATTAATACTATAACTTAAAACTTTATTTTAACCTATATAAAGCCTTATTTAGTCAATAAACAAAGGGCTAATTCTTATAGGTTTCGTTGAAAACTAAAGTTTTTAAATCTTTATTATAGATATAGCTAGTAAGTAACTTAATATATATCTTTTTATTAACTTTAGTATAAATAAAAACTATAGTAATATTATACTCAATTAAAATCTAGTTATAGTATATAGAAATCATAAGTAAATATCTATAATCTTAAAACCTATAAGTTATATTAAAAGTTTCTCAATTACTAGTACTCAAATACTAGTTGAAATCTTAAGTAACCTATTTTATTTTATATATAGGATTCTCAGTATCCTAATTATTAGGCTTGATTTTATAAACCTACCTAACCCCTAATATATGAATGTTATTTTTCTTAATTAAAGAAACACTAGGTAGAAGTATAATAATCTAAACTTCTATAAACTTAATAGATTTAACTTCTTTATTCATAGCTTGAATCCAGTTCTTACTATTAAAAGAATATATAGTATTTAAGAAGGTAGTTAGTTCTAAGAGAATAATAGTAAATAGAATACAGGAGATTATATAAAAGTTACTATTTTTACTTTTAAAGAAATTATTATTGGAGTTATATTAATTGAAATAAGTATAAAAAACTAAACAAAATTGTTTTCAATTATAAGGAGTATATTCTTTCTATGCAAGTAATTCTTATAGTTTTTCTAATTTATAATTTAGAAAAAAAAGTTCCATAGAAAATCCAGATTTGTTAAAAATATTCTTATTATTTTCTTTAAAACTATTATGATAAGTTACAGAATAACTACTTAATTCCTTAATAGAATAAAGAACTAAGTTATCATTATTTATAATTTTATTAGGAAGAAGAAGTAAATTAGTATCTTTAGTAAGGATTCTATTAGACTTAATTTTAACTAGATTTAAACAAGATTTGGAATTAAGTTATTTAAGCTATTTTCTATATTAAATTAATTAAGTTGAGTAGATACTAAGGGAATAGTATTATGAATAATAGTTAACTTTTCTTGAAGGTAAGAATCAAACTAGTTCTCTGAAATTATAATATCTCGAGACTATATAATATTTCAAGATTAAAAATCCTAAATTAGAAAGATATCAAAGTTATAGGTAATTGTAGTACTTTTCTTAGACTCAACGTCTAATTTCTTTAAATATTTATACTTAATCTTATAGTAATAGAGATTTCCCTATATTTGTATATTAAAATAAAAAGTTTTCTTTTATTTCTTAATTTTTATTTATAAGAAATTTTGAAGTTAATAGAAGAGTATAGTATTCTATTATATAGATATATAAAAGCTAGAATAGTTAAACCCTAGAGATAAAGTAGAAGACTAGAGTTATAGAGGAAAGTTCTAGTTGCTCAATGACCTCGGCGCGCTGCTTGTGTTTTTACTAATGATAGGTTTAATAACTTTCTTAATTAACCTATTGAGTTTATTAGTATATAGTAGTTTTATGTTATAGATAATACTATTGTTTGAATAAACACTTTCATCTTATTATTAGCGAATTCAGAGTTACTATTAGTACTAACCTTTTTCATTTTTGTACTATTATCGTCATTATTATTATTAGTTATATTAATAAACTTTTTAAAAGCTAAAATAACTTTTTTAGAATTCTTAGTTTTTGATAACCTTTCTTAGATAAATCTACTATACGTATCTATAAATAAGATAAAGTATTTATAGTAATTGTAAGTTTTTGGAGTAATAGGTCTATATAAATCTGAATTAATATAATTAAGATATTTAAACTTCTTAAAAGTATTCGAGTTTTTATTTATTTTACTAGTAAGTTTACCTTTTAAGTAGGTTTTATAAATAGGTAGTTTATTATGTTTACTATATTAATAACTAATATTAGTAATAGTATTCTTAATCAACTTAATAATATTACTAGTATAACCTATTTAGTTGTATTAGAGTCTTATAACCTATAGAGACCTACCTTTTACTATTAATCTTTCCCTTACCACAAACCCATTATAATATTATACTTATTCTAATATCTAAAGTGTTTCTATTCTTATTATTCTAATAGAAATGAAAAAGAATTTTAGAATACTTCTATATAAATCAATTATATAAGAATTACTCTAGAAATATATACTTATTTTACTTTTTCTTTCTAGTAGTGTTTTAGTAAATAAGGTAAATATAGAAAGGTTTACTTTTTATAAGGTATTAGAAATAGTTTAAGCTATGTATATTATAGGTATAGTACTTTATATATTATTATTACAGTAGCTTATATATTATAGTTATAGCTAGAACTCTAGAAATATTGTAATTATAACTAGAGCTCTAAAATAAACCTTCTATATAAAGATCTTAGTATTTCTATAAAGAATACTTGGGAATAAACTAGGGATACTATTAATGGACTTACTATTTCTCTTTCTATTTAACTATTGTTATTAGGAACATTTTAATTTAGTTTCTATGTTAATCAAACATCTTTTATCATATGATACTTCTCCGGATTTCATAGTTATCTATAGTAATAACTTAACTATCGATTTACCTACTTATCTATCTATTCTCATGATAACTAATTATAAACTATTTATATTATTAATCAATCCCGCTTCATATAGTAGTTTAGTGTCTAGCTAGCTTTTACCGTTTTATAGTAAGAGTAATAAATTCGAATCCTATAGTAAATAACTATAGCTAATAACTATATACTTTCTAATAATACAAACTAAATATAATAACTACTACTAACTAGTAGCTTTTACTAATAGTAATTAATAACTAGTAACTATTAGTAGCTAGGAATAGATACTACTAGCTAGCTAGTATTAGTATTACATACCTTGCTGTAATTCCTAAGCAAAACTGTAATAAATAGATTTATACTATCCCTATTTATTAGCTACTATATTAACTGACTATATTATTACTACCTGAAATGCCCTCTATTGAATTAGTTGTTTAACTTTAGTATTATTTATAGAATATATACAATAAAAGTCGACTACTAGGTATAGTTTCTTTTAAAGGGTTCCTGAGAGGCATCCGACTTCAAATAGACCAAAAGCCTTTAATAAAACTACTATATAATTATTTAAATATAATATTTACTAGTGATAAACTAATACTAGCTAGTAAAAGCTTACTACTACTAGTATTATTCACTACTATTTAACTATAATTTAGTAAAGAATAACTTAAAAGAATAAGATTACAATACTTTTCAAAGAAACCTCTAGAGATGAATATAGTAATAAGAGATAACCTTAAGTTATTATAACTATATATTTCCCTAACATATTAATATAACTTCTAGAAACTCATAGAGTAAAAATAAGAAAAGAAACTAAACTTGTAATAACCTATCAACTCAAGATTATTCATGTCTATTATATAATAAACTAATAATCCCAATATCTCCTAACTTACTAAAATCAAGGTAGAGTGATACATATAATAAGATTGATATAAATAAGAAAATGAAATCTACAATACATGATTACTTTTTACCACTATCTTCTAATATTAAATAATATTACTTATATTAAAAACTTCTATATAAATATTATTTCAAAACTTCTATTTCTCAATTAAACTAATCTCTAGTATATAGGTTTCAATTATATATTTAGATTTAGCTTAACTAACTAATCTATTCTTAAAAGATAATTACTTATAAAGAATAACTTGATATTCCTGAAATATAAATTAGTTCTTAATTATCTAATAGTATATTCAACTAATTTAAGTATTATTTTAGAATATCTAAATATACTATTCTCTTAAATATATCTTAAATTATATTATATGTAATTAGGGGGTAAAATCTAGTATGTATTATATGTAACTAAATATAGCTAAGCGTAACGCGCGTAGTCCTATTTCGTCTAGTTAAAGTAAGGCGAGGCTTATAGAGATAGTACTATAGCTAAGAGTTCTTCTAGCGAAAACTCTATTACTCAAATATATTATTCCTAATATGCCCTTCTAGCTTCGAAAATTTTATTTATAAGCTAGCTTT
>RYZW01001770.1:4324-17444 GCA_004367215.1 Colletotrichum trifolii | reverse complement strand
ATTATATTAAGCTAACTATAGTTTCTAGTATCTATAAAGATTTTCTTGAATTATAGGAGAAAAGTAGTAAGCTTCTTAGTATTTTTCTAGTAGAAGGACTATAACTAAGTAATAGTTTAGGACTAGATATTAGGATCTAGGTAAGTATAATTTAAGTATACTATAAAGTCTTAGGGATCTTAGTTTCCCCCTAGTCTTCTAGCTATGAAGAAAATCTCTATTACTTACTGGACCCTGGGGTCTAAGTAAGAGTAAACTAAGTATTACTTCTACTTATCTATTTTAAAAAAATCCTAATTAATTTTTAATTTTCTCCTTATCTAGTAAGCTTAGGTATNTAAAGAAATCCTAATTAATCTTCAATTTTCCCCTTATCTAGTAGGCCTAGGTACTATACTCCTTCCTTTTACCTAAAAACTTATTAAAGAAAAAGAAAAGCTTCTTTTAAAGGGTAGAAACTATATAAGTAAACTCTAGGGAAATAATAGCAGTATTAGGGGAAAGTTCCGATTCCCTCTCTACTAACCTAGTAATTAGTACTATAATCCTTTTATAGAATAGGGTAATAGCTATACTTAAATACTATTATAGTAACTCTTCTATAGTAGTACTAACTATAGGGGTCTCTTAAGGAATATTAATTCCCTCTATCTTATAATAATAATTAGCCTTAATACCTAGTTATAAGTCTTTATCAAAAGCTACACTCTACTAATAATATCTCGGAGACTATAGCTAGTAAGGAATAGTACTCTACCCTAGTCCCTCTATTCAATAAAGAACTATACTTAACCCAATATCTCTTATACTTAGGAATAGCATTCTACTAATTAATATCTTTTCTTAACTAGTAAAAAGCTATACTTAACCTAGTATTACTTATATAAGGGATAAATTTAAGTTCTAAATATATAAAAAGCTAGGCCTAGGCTATAATTTAGTTATAGGGAGCATAAATACTATTTATTTAGAACTAAGGAGTAAAAGAGAGGTTCTCGCGAAAGGCGTGAAAAGTCTACTTAAGGGTAATACTGGGGGCCCACTAGCGGCCTACTAATGCCTGACTTCTTAGGTATAGTTATCAGGACTCGGGCAGAGCCGGAGTCAACCAGCTAGGCGTAGCCTATAATAACTATATTCTAACTAACTAGTATTAAATATAAAACCTACTTTAAAATAAAGTTATTATAACTTATAATATCTCGTTTAATAAAATACTCTTTTTAATAGAAATTTAATTTTTCTATAAAATAATTTTAAATACTTAAATTCTAATAAAGTTACTTAATAGTTATAAAAATAAATAACTATAGTAGAACTACTTAAAATTATCTTAATTACTTATTTAAACTTAAGTAAAACACTTAATAAAGTAATTAATATAATAAGAGGTAACTATAGTAATTTAAAATCTTATATTTATATAGTAACTACTCCTAAACTTTATAAAATATTTAAAACTACAAAATTTATATTAATACCCCTTCTAGAATTACTTACTATATTCTTCTATAATCTTATTTATATAAATAAAACTATAAGAAAATAAGGAGTTTAGATATTACTAGAAAAAGTTAAATATAAAAGATAGATAAAATATTATATTATAATAGAGAAGTCTTAACTTAAAACTACTTTTTAACTAGTATTTTTTAATTATTTCGAAATACTCTAAAATACTCTTATTTATAACTATAGAGTTATATAAATAATTAATTAAAAAAAGTCTTAGAAATTTAACGTTTTTAAAAACTCTAAAATAGAAATATTAGGATTTTTGATAATAAACTTTAATAATAAAATAAATTGAATATTAAGGAATATTTAAAGTATAGGGGAATAGAAATTCCTATTCTAGGAATTTTATAATAAAAACTATTATTATTACTTATATCTTACTTAGTAATATTTATTTATCTATGTACTAAAATTATAATAATAACTAAAAAAACTTATTTTAAAGATTATGTTAAGTTTTATTCTTAGAATAAAATTAGTAGAACTTTTATAAAAAACTTAAAGATTTTAAAATACTACTAAGTTAATACTTATAAGCTTAATAAGTATAAGTATTTCTTAAAAATTAAAACTTATTTTATTATTTATAGATATTAATAATTATAAAATAACTATAAAACCTATATAGTAATTCTA
Organism: Colletotrichum trifolii; assembly: GCA_004367215.1. Lineage (NCBI taxonomy): Eukaryota > Fungi > Ascomycota > Sordariomycetes > Glomerellales > Glomerellaceae > Colletotrichum > Colletotrichum trifolii. The sequence continues at coordinate 15,290 of RYZW01001770.1, read as the reverse complement.
ATAAATATATTATTTCAAACCTTTATAATAATTACTAATTACTTTAATCTTAAACTATTTTAATATAATATAATTAATATATTTATATATATAATACTTAACAAAATTATTTATATAGAAATACTACTAAATTATTAAATAAAAAATAAAATCTATTACCTAAATAAAATACTATATAGCTTTTAGAAATCTCCCCTTTTCTAGTAATACTACTTAGAAATAAGCCTTAAGTATTTTAGTTTTAAATGTATTATAGGAAAGCCTTATTACTAACTTAAAAAGTATATTATCTTTTTCTTCTATATTAATAATTATATACTTCTTTTCCCCTTAAAAGATATATTTAAAATACTTATATTATTAGTAAACCTCTAAAAGAAATACTATTTCGAGGAAAATAAAAACCTATAATAATTCTTTAGTATTAAAATTATTTAAAATTAAGTAATATAATAACTATAAATCTTATAAGTAATATATAACAAAAAGCTCCTTAAGTACCTCATAAAATATATATAATATATTAAATAATTCAAAGCCCCTCTAAAACCTAACAAATTCTTCCTATAATATAATCAAGCTTCCTATATAGAAATTAAATACTACTAATAAAATATTAGCTTTATTAATTATACTACTATTATAATAAAACTAGATATTACCTATATAATAAACTAATAATTATACTTTAACGAAAACCCTTTAGATAACTACTATATTAAAGTTAAATAAATAATATAATATTTCAGCAAGATAAAAAAACTTCTACTTTAAGTTTAGCTATAAAATTAGTAATCTATTTAATAGCTTTATTATTACTATAAATACTAGTTTAATAAATAATAATAATAATTAAAAAAACTCTTAAATATATACTATATATTTCTTCAGAAACCTAATAATATAATAAACTAATAAATAAAATACTATTACTATTTTAATAACTAATTAGAACTTTTAATATTATCTTAAACTATTTAAGAAGTTATTTTTACTAATTACTTTATTACTATACTTCAAATAAACCTCGTAATAAATATATTTAATAAAAGTAAAATATATAAACTTTACCTAATTATCTAAATCTAATATAATAACTAGTAAAAGTAAAGTATATAAGTTTTACCTAGCTATCCAAATCTAGTATAATAACTAGTAAATAATATACTTTATAATAACTCAAATAGTTTAACTATATATAAAATTAAAATATGTAGATATCTATAATTACTAGTTATATTAAAAAACCTAATAAGAATACTTTAAGATTAAATATACGTTCTTAAAAAGCCTTATAGCTAATAACCTTACAAAGTTTCTCTAAAATTACTAGTTTAATACTTTTATTACTTAAATTAATATAATAAACTAATTAAGATTCCTAGAATTATAATAAAAAGAAAACCTTCGAGATATTAGGGGTACTAGAAACCCTATATTTAAAATACCCCCCTAGTAAATAACAAATACCTAAATAACCTGAAAATAATACTACTCTTCTTATTATAAGAATAGAAGTTTAATAAAAGTAATAAGGTTATTTAGAAAATTTCTTACGAGATATAAGTAGAATATTAATAGTATTATTCGAAAAACTAGCTTATAAGTAAAACCCTCGAAGCTAGAAAAGTATATTAGGAATAACGTTTTTAAGTAATAGAGTTTACGCTAGAAAAACCCTTAGTTATAGTACTATCTCTATAAACTTTACTTTATTTTAACTAGATAAAATAGAACTATAGGTATTATACTTAACTATATTTAATTATATATAAAATATACTAGATTTTAATTCTTAATTATATATAACAAAAACTAGCTAAATATTAAACTACTATATTAAATAGGAATATTAATAAATATATTACTAAAGTAATTTATGTTTATAGAGTAAAATAAGAAAGAAGTATTATATAATATTATATGAATTATAATAATACTAAGTAATATAAGAATATTTACTTTTCTAAGTATTATAATTAGGGTAATACTACTAAAATAAATTATAATTAGTTTATTATATAGAAATATAAAACTTTTAGAAATATTAATTATTTATTTAAAAACTATAAACTAGGAATACCTAATAGTTAAGAAATTAGTAATACTTAAATTAGGTAAAGTTATAAAAATATAATAAATAGACTATAAGGTAAACTTAGTAACTAACTAGCTAAGTACTAGAAGGGTTTTTAGTAGAAAGATTCTAATTAAGATTTGCTAAGTAATAGTCTATATAATAATATAAATTTTGCTTATATATCTAAACTTTTCCTAGTAAAGGTTTTTAGCTATATTTTTATAATTCTATTATTTCTATTTAATTGTTTAAGTAGTAAGTATAAGTAAAGATATTTAATAGTAACTATTATTATAAAGAGTAATTACCCTATAAATATAAACCTAATATAAATTTTAATAAACTTTAATAATTAATACTTAATTTAGTAAAAATATATAGTAAGAGTATTACTATTATATTATACTATTATTAAAGATTAAGTAAATAAAATAATAATTTTAAAAAGAGATATTTCTTATATTCTATTTTAGATAATTTAGTATTAAGTATTAATATAAGTCTTTACTAATAATATATTAAAAATATTAAGAAAAAGTAATCATTAGAAGATATTATATAGGATATATTTTATAAGAAAGAATATTTATTTTTTAATATAAAAAGAAAAAATAAAATAATTTCTATTATATTTTTCAAAACTAAGTAATTACTAGGTTTTTAGTAATTAATATTTAGATTTAAAAAGTAATTCTGAGTTATATTATAATCACTATTCTTATTTAAACTAGATCTAATAAATGTTATAAGTAAAATATTTAAGACTATATAGTCCTAGATAGTAATATATTAAGAATAGATATAAAAATAATAAGAAGCTTATAAGGAGTAGATTATAGTTCTTATTTAATAATTAGTTAAGTAATTAGTAATATTTAGATTATTTAAAGATTAGGAGAAATTACTTTTATATAATTATAGAATAATAGGAGAAAGGTTTATAATTAAATACGTTAATAATTAGATTACTATTATTAAGGATAATTACTAGATTTAACTAAATAATATAATAAATTAATAGATCTAATAAGTATTTATAAAGTTAGTATTTTAATTCTAAATTAAATAGAGAAACTATAAAACTAGTTGAGAAAATAAATTTATTTAGGTTAATTGTATTATATTTATTTACTAATAATATATTAACTTAGAAATATAAAAGATATTATGTAAATAGATATTTAAAGAAATATAATAAAGAGAATACTAGTTATTTATATAGTATTATACTAAGTAGTTAGTATTATACTAAAACTTAAGTATACTTAGATTTAACTAGAGTAAAAGAGAAACTTTTATTTATTTCTACTATTTATACTTTAATTTAAAAAAAGAAATAGAAAGATTTAATATCCCTATTTTAAAAATTAGAAATATTATAATAGAAGTTAAAAGATTATAAGAACTCTAATAGTATTATACTAGTAAACTAATACGAGATAAAAAGTATAAGTAAACTTATATAAGTTTATAGTTATTCTAGTTACTATAACTTTTAAAAGTAATAAGTTAAATAAATCTATTAACTTTATCAATACTAAGTAGATAATAATAAAATACTAGTAGGTTAAATAATACTATATTTATTTTAAACTAGAGGAATATATATACATTTAAGTTATATTATAGATTATAGGAATATATTCCTTAAAAGATAAGATAAAGTATAAAGCTATAAACTATAAGTTTAAAATAAGTATAACTTTAATACTAATAACTAGCTAAAAATAAAGTATTATAAACTTTCATACTTTAGTCTAAACTATTAATATTAGTTTTTATATTAAGGAAATCTAGAGAAATAAATAAGTATAGAGATAAAACTAATAATCTTTATATTAGCTAAGAAATTAATCTTTATAGAGAAAATAGCTAAAAGTTTAGTAATTATTTTCTAGGATACTAAAAAGAAAAAAATAATAGTAAATATAGATTTATACTTATAAGTAGACTTTATTAGTAAATAACGAGTAATATTACTAGGATTAGTTTTAGTTAAAATAACTATACTTATTTTAGAGGGATTTAATAGTCTAGTATTAGAGTTAGAAAAGTATTATTAGCTAATATCCTTTCTTATAGACTTAAATAATTACCCGCGGAAATTATACTAATTATTTACTAGTATTTACTAGTTAGAAAAATATATAGATTTCTTATTAGGATAAGATTTTATAGGTTAAGAAAGTATTATAATAGAAATTTAGATAAATACCTAGTATTATAAATAGATATCTATTACTAAACTAGAAATATTTACTTAAGAGATTATTAAGAATAATAAAACTATTTATATATTATATATTAATAGGGTAAGTAATAATTTTAAGGTTTATATAGAAGTCTTTCAAGAAATAGATAAAGTTATTATAATTATAAATATTTCTAAAGAACTTATAAGTTAATAGTAAATATATAATAAAGTTATAGTAAAGTTAGCTTTACATTTCGAGAATATTAAATATATTATTAAACTAGAACTAAGTAAGAAACTATTCTATAGGTTTATATATCTATTAAATAAGTAATAACTAGAAGAGTTAAAAATATATATTATAGAAAACCTAGTGAAGAGATATATATAGCTATTTATAAGTAAAGTAAATATATTAATCTTTTTTATACTAAAGGAAAATAGTTCTTTATACTTATATATTAATTATAGAGGCTTTAATAATATTATAATTAAAAACTAGTACTTATTACTACTTATTAGTAAGTTCCTAGATAGACTTTGGGGAGTAATATAAATCTCGAAAATTAACCTTATAAATACTTATTACTATATTAAGATTAAATTCGAAGATTACTAGAAAATAGTATTTAGGATATAGTATAACTATTATAAATATATAATAATACTATTTAGTCTTATTAATATACTAGTAACTTTTTAAATATATATTAACTATATATTTACTAGTTTAATTAATATATATTATATAGTATATATAGATAATATTATTATATATATAATAAATACTAGAAAGGATTATACTAAAGTATTATTATAAATACTTACTAAGTTACGCTAAATATATCTTTTATTAAACTTTCTAAATATAAGTTCTATATAGAAAAGATAAGTTTCCTAAAATATATAATTATTCAAGAATATATTAAAATAGACCTAGTAAGAATCTAGGCTATTATTAAATAGAAACTACTAGAAATATTTAAAGAATTTTAAGTATTTTCAAGTTTTCATAATTTTTACTATAAGTTTATTACTAATTACTTAGAAGTAATAGTACTATTTATAGTATTCTTTAAAAAGAAAATAGAGAAAAAGGTTTTCTTATAATTAGAAGATATGAAATCTATATTCTTAGTATTATAGAATACTTTCTACTTAGGAACTATTCTTTAATAATAAAGCTTTATTAGGGAAACTAGGATAGAGATAGATATATTATAGTAAGTAATTTTAAGTAACTTATTATAAAAAGTAGAAAACTAGTAATAACTAGTTCTTTATTATTGAAAATATTTAGTAAAAGAGAATAGAGATAGGGAATATACTAATAGAAGTTATTAGTTATTATTAAAAGCTTTAATTATTAAGAATATTATTTAATAGACTTTTTAAAGATATTTATAGTTCTAATAAACTATTAAACTTTAATAAGTATTATAATAGTACTAATATAGGAGTTTTAGGGAATATTTACTTACTAGATTTATAAGTTTTTAGTATTCAATTTTAATTTAGAATACTAGTTTAAAGTTACTATTCTTATGAATAGATTATCTAAATAGTTAGATTATATAAAAAGGGAAATAGAGTCTTATAATATACTATTAAGTTTTATAAATAAATTATAATTTATTAAGCTATTATAAATAGATATTTACTAAAGAATTACTAAAGTTAAAAAGAGCTTAGAATTAGTAAAAACTTTAACCTAGATAATATAAATATAGGAAAAGTATTTTAGTATAGAATTTAAACTTAGAAATAAAAGTTACTTAATTTCTTTAAAATATTATTTTACTAGGGATACTAGAAAAATAGTAATAGTTATAATTATAGTTATTTATAGTAAAAATATATATAAGAAAATAGAAAATACTTAGTAAATACTAATAAAGAAAGAAAACTTATAAAAAGCTAGAATTATTATTCTAGTATAATATATCTTATATTTAGTAATAAGATGCTTTATAAAGAATAAAGTAGGATACTCTATAGGGGACTCTAAAAATATTAAATAAATTATTAAAAAGCTATAAATCTATTATAAAAACTATTAAGTATATATAGAAACAACCTAGAAAATAGTAAAGGGATAGAGAAAATACTTAGTAAATATAGAAAGGATATTTTTCTTCTAAGAAAGACTAGTTGTATTTAATATAAAATCTTAAAAATATAAAACTATTTACTTATATTATAATAAAAGTAAAATAAGCTATATAAATTCTAATAAAATCTATAATTTTATAAAATAGAATTTCTATTAGAATGATATAGTTATAGATATATAAAACTATATAATATTATATTAAATCTACTAGGGAATTAAAGTAATAAAATATAAATTATATAGCTAGTTATAATCTCTATTTATCTTAGTAGGATTATTTTAAGAAATTAGTATAGATTTTATTATATAATTACTAGAAACTATATATAGAAATAATAGTATATATAATATTATCCTAGTAATTATAGATAAATTTAAAAAGTTTATAATATTTATTTTAATAATAAAATAGATAATAATTATAGAACTAGTAGTAATATTCTATAAAGAAATAGAATACTAGTTTAATACTCTAGAAAGTATTATTAGTAATAAAAATAAACTCCTTATTAATTATTTTAAGAAGAATTTATAGTAGAATAACTAATTCAATAATAGTTATTAATAATATACTATTTATAGATAAATAGTTAAGTGGAATAAATATACTAGATATTAAAGTATTATTTTGAAGTATTTACTAGTAGTTTACTAATTATCTAAATAATATAGCTTAGGGAAATTATATTTATATATAATAATAGTAAATATAGTATTACTAAGTATTTATTAATAGAAAAGCTATATAGGTTCTATTTAGGAATAATTAAATATATAACTAAAAAAGACTTAATAGTATAAAGTATTATAGAATAAATTATTTATATTAACTAAATATATTATTAGATAGTAGAATATTAGTAAATAGTAGTTACATATTAAGTGAAAATATATAACTTAAAATATTAATTATAAGTATATAATTAGGGAATAGTTATTAAACTTTTAATAAAGAATTTTAAATTTAAATATAAGAAGTTTATATAAAAATAGATTAAAGTTTTAATTACTAAGAAAGTAGGGGAATATATATATATAAAGTATATCTACTAGAATAGTATTACTAGATATATTATATATTCCTTATTTCTTTACTAGAACTATTAATAGAATTATAAAAGATTACTAATAGTTAAGCTATTTTTCTTAAGTTAAAAGATAACTTTATAGAATAAGAAATAGAGGATATTATAGTAAAGAAAAAGAAAAAGAAATAATAGATATCTCTTAATAAAAGAGGCTAAGTAACTTATAGAATATAATATATAGGAAATAATAGTTAACCTAAGTAATATATAAGAAGTTATTTAGAAATTCAAAAAATAGATAATTAAATACTATAAAGAATAGAATAATTAGCTTATTATTAATACTAATAACTTAGTAATTATATCTTAGAAAAAAAGAGAAAATAATTCTATTAATTATTTAGATAATTTAAATACTAGTCTAAGAAATATATCCCTAAATTAGATATATTAGTATATTTTAGTAATAATTTAGTAAAGATATATATAATATAAATAATTGTTATATTTAAGGCTTAGGCGTATTTTTATGAAAATATTCCCGATTCCTCTTTAAGGGAATAGTAGGAGTAATAAGTATTATAAGTATAATAGATATTATAAGTATAATAGGGATAGGTATTAGAATTATAGTAGGTATTATAGGTATAGTAGCTTTTTTAGTAATTTTCTAGTAATAGAAACTTTTTTTGTAAGTATAGTTCTCTTAGTTAGTATAGGTTTTCGGGGAGTAGTAGATTTTTAAGTAGTAGGCTAGTAGTTACTAGATAAAGAGGTAATAGGAGTAAATATAAAATTACTATGAGTTTTATATTTTTAGTAGGAAATTCCTTATCTTTTTTCTTTTTCTTTATTTTCATTTTTATTTTATTTTCTTTTTTTTTATTATTAGGAAAAGAATAATACTAGAAGTTTACTAAGTAGATTTTAGAAAATAGAATATAATAAATAGGTATAGATAGGTTAGTATTACTAGTAGTAAAGTGGAGAGCTTATAAAGAAATCTCTATAATTTTAGATTTTTTATTCTTATTACTATTATCATTATTTTTATTACTACTTTTAGAAGAATATAGTAAATATTAAGTATAGGTTTAGTAAAGTATAGTAATATTAGAACTATAAGGAATAAAGCAACTACTTGTAATAGTAATAGGGTATAAAAGTATATTATATTCTAAATATTTAGTGATATAGTAGTAAAGACTATTATTAAAATAAGGAAGTATTATAATAGGATAAATCTTAATACCTTTAGGGACTAGAATATAATAAAGAATATTAAGAAAGTAAAGTAGTATTTCTTCTAGAGTATAGGTAGGATTATTTTTCTAAAAATAAATAAGTTATATAGTAGATAGATAGTAAAAGACTTTAGCTTTATTTTCTAAAATATTAATCTATTTAATTAATTAGTAATAATAATATAGTAAGCTTTTAGTAATGTATAATAAGAATATATATAAGATATAGGTATTAATAGATAGAAGATATTTTGTATAAGAGAAGTTAGTTTATACTTAGTTTTCTTTTTAATATTTTTCTAAAAGGATTATAAATAATTTCGCTTATTTTATACTGTTTCGCTAATAGTTTAGTAAGTATATAGAGTAATTTATTATTATATTTAGAAGTTATTTCTTTTTACTTAAATATTTAGCAATAAATTATAGTTTAGTTCTAAGTTACCTAGGTAGTATTATATAATTCAAATAGAACCTAAAATACTAAGTATTAATAAAAACTAGTAAAGGGATAGTAAAAGAATAACTTATATTATAATATTTCTATTCGTTTTTTTATAGAGAATATACTTTATTAAGTAATTACTAATAATATAAAGTAGCTTTTTAGTATTAAAATAAAGTTAAAGAAAATAGCTAAAGTAAAGTAAATAATTACTATACTAAAGCTAAAGAAAGCTTTTATTAGTAATATTATCCTTATTATAAATAAAAAAGTAAGGTATAGTAGTAACAGATATGATTTATAATATTTTCGCGGAGTATATAATATAGTAATAATAAAGAAAAAGAGAAGTATAAAAAAAGAAAGAATATATAGAGAAGAGAAGTAATAGTAAGCTAAATAGTAAATATAAAGGGGTATCTAGGAATAGAATATTATAAAAATAAAATATAAGAAGATGATAAAGTATATATAGAAGAGAAAAGATAATATTTATTAAGTATATAGCGAAATCTTATAAAAGATTAAAGCGAATTTTGAAAAACTATTTCCGATAAATAAATTCTATAAGATTAAAAGTATTAACGTATTACTAGGATAATAGTAAATATATTTATAAATAATAGAAAGAGTAGATAAAAACCTAATACTATTATTAGTAAAAGTATATTTTATTATTTAAACTATAAAAAGTTAATAAAATAGATAATAATACTAGAATGATATAATTACTAGTATTAAAAGAAGTATTAGATATAATAAATAGTTAGTAATAAAATATAGGTTTTATAGGAGATATTAGGAGTATATAATTATAAACTATATATAAGAAATAATAAGTAATATAATATAAGTTTTATAATAGATATTAGGAATATATAACTATAGTTTTAAGGATTAAAGTTCTTAGAAAAGGGATAGTTATAAAGATATAATAAATAGATTATATAGTATACCTAGTAATTAGTTAGCTAAATACTAGAAGAGTTTTTAGTAAAAAGATTATAATTTAGATCTTTTAAAAAATAGTTTATATAGGAATATAGACTTTACTTATATATCTAAACTTATCCTAGTCGAGGCCTTCAGTTATACTCTTATAAGAATCCCTTAATAAATAGTAATTAAGTAATAGTTTTTAAATATAAAAATATATATAAGGGTTATATCTCTTTTCTTAAAGATCTTACTAGTAAAAGTATTCGAATCAGTAAAAATATATAGTACTACTTAATCCTAGAGGATTCTAGTAATTTTACTTCTTTTTAAAATAGTAAATTATTTACTTAGAATAATATAAAGAATATCCTAGAAGTAAAAGGGGTATAGTTCTTAATATTATATTATATTTAGTACTAAATAATAAGCTTCTTATACTTATTATTTCTTAAGGTTATTTAGAAATTATTCTTAATTTAATTACTTTTACTCTATACCTAGAATAGTATCAAAGCTCTTTACTCTATATATAAATCTAACTATAAATTTTACTTAATAGTTATATTTATACTAGTACTAACTTATCTATAGTTAAAGTAGTAGTAAAAGTATTCATTATTATAGATAAGTATACCTCTAATTCCAATATTTAACCTTATAATAATAGAATACTTTTTAGTAATAATTAGGGAATATCTTATCTAGACTAAAACTTAGTATATATAACTCAAAATAACTATTAAAATAATAAAAGTAAGAGTTTTTATAAACCTCTTAAAAACAGAATAAAATAGAATACTTATAAAAGCTAAGTATTCTATAATCTATTACTCTTCTATATCTTTTATAATAGAACTAAAATCTCCTCGAAATCTATATAGCTACTTATAAAAAAAGAAATATAGAATAAGTATAGAAATATC
>RYZW01001766.1:0-17491 GCA_004367215.1 Colletotrichum trifolii | reverse complement strand
TATACCTAAGAAATTAGGTACTAGTAAGTTACTAGTAAGCTTCTAGTATTACTTCTAAGTAAACTTTCTATACTTTTTATAAGAACTTCTCTTTTACTTTTTAGTTCTAAATAAATAGTATTTATACTCTTTATAGCTAAATTATGACCTAGACCTAGCTTTTTATACTACTTTTTTAATTAAACTTAATAATTATAAAAACTTTCCCATTTAACTTATTACTTTTATAATTAAAACTGAAATAAAAAATCTCTAGAAATATATTAATCTAAAAATACTTTTTTTATTACTTTTATCTCTAAATAAAATTAATAATATCCCTTCTTTTAACTCTTACTTTTAAAAAAAGAATAATAAGTAACTTAAAATATACTATATTAAATTATAAACCTATAATCTTATTTATATTATAATCTTTCTAATTCCTAAAATAGTAGTTATTTTAAAAGGAAAAGAAGAAGATAAAGTCTAGTAAATAGTTTGTTTTATAAGAAATACTATCTTATTTCTCCTAATTATTTTAAAACTTCTTATAGTTTTAAATAAGAAATCTATAAACCTCTATAAACTCTATATAAATTATATTATATTATATACTTCTTATAAATTAAAGTAATCTTATTAAGAAAAAATATATAATATATTCTTTAAATAGATTAATAATATAAATATAATAGATACTTTTATCCCTATAAAATAAGAGCTTTTAAATATTAAAGATATTTCTATCTAATCTTTAGTCTATATATTTAAAAATTACTATATTTCGAATTCAGCTAGTTATATTATTATAATATAATAAGAATATTGGACTATCCTTATAAAAATAAGAATACTTTATAATTCAAATGTTTAAATAAGAGAATTCTAAAATGTCCTACTTAAAACTATATTACTTAATATCCTAAAGATCTAGAGATCTCTTACTTTATAAAACTTCCTAAAAAATGGTAAAATATTACCTTATTTTAAATTGAACTAATTAAAGTCTTAAAGATATATTAAATAAAAATTATTTTAAAACTCTTATTCTAAATATCTTATATTACTTAAAACTATTTAAAAACCTAATTTAAAACTATTAATATAATAATTTAAAAAGATCAACCTTTAGTAGTATTTTTACAACTCTTATAAGTAGATCTAATAATAAGAATAATAATAAACCTACTAGTAAAAGTATTTTATAAAATAACTTAAATAACTCCTACCTATATAACTTTATATATAAGTAGCAATTAAGCAGATATACCTATTTTAAATATACTTTTATAAGTAAAAAAACCCCTATAATACTAATAATACTATAGAGATATGTAAATAATTTAATATACTAGCTTTTTCTAAAATTTATACTAAAACTACTTATAAAAAGTAGTTTACTACTTAAGATTCTAATTTATCTATATATTATATTAATAAATTTAAAAATACTTTATCTAAAGGTAAATTAAAGGAATTATATTCTAGTAATAGTTTATCTATAGTTGTAATACCTAATAATATTATTACTTTTACTATTATAAAAGAGGATTTATATATTTTTAATAAAAAATTAGAATTCTTTAACTTAAGTCCTAAGCTTTAAATAGTCTATATAATTTAAGTTTAAAAACTTAATATAATTTCTAAAAGTATTATTCTTAATAACTATAAAACCTTTTACTTAATAAATAATATTATATAATTTAAGAAAAATATAATTATTTATAAGATTTTAAGATAAATTAAAATTAATATTTTATTATATCTAATTATAATTTATAGTATTATGAAAGGTTAGGTTTGGGTTATGATTTAGTTATAGGGAGTATAAATATTATTTATTTAGAACTAAAGAGTAAAAGAGAAGTTTTTATGAAAAGTGTAAAAAGTCTATTTAAAAGTAATACTAGGAGCTTACTAGTAGTTTACTAGTACCTAACTTCTTAGGTATAATTATTAGGATTTAGGTAGAACTAGAGTTAATTAGTTAAGTATAGTTTATAATATTATCCCTTTCTTTACTAGTAGTATACTAGGGCTATTTTACTAAGGTTTCTATTATAATTATTAATTAGCCTAAAATATACTTTATACTAATCTAATACTTCTATCTCCTATATTATATCTACTACTTTTTACGTAATATCTATTAATCTTTTCTATTTAATAAGGGTTTATTATTACTATTTTCTACTTATCTAGTATTACTTGATTACTAGTATATCTTTAATTTCTTATTCTACTTTATTATTATTATTAATTTTAAGTAGTAATTATAAGTCTATAACTTCTTAGCTAAGTAGGGGGTTACTAGCTATTTTCTAGAATAGATTAATATAAAACTTAGGGTAAACTATTTCTAGTATATTTAACTTAATAATATATAGTATAATAACCTTTATAACTATATATTTATAGTATAACTAGTCTAGTTTCTTATTTAGTTATAGTAATTTATAGTTTAAGATATTTAACTATATTTTATTATTTATTTAATATTTATTTATAGGAGACTAGTATTTATTTACTAAAGCTTTACTTTACTACTAGGTTACTATAATTTTAGCTTGGATAAATCCTATAATATTTTTTATTTTATTAACTAGTAGTTAAATAGTAGCTTTTCTTTTAGATATTACTTTTCTTATATTTTTAATAGTTAGTATAGGATTAATATAATTATTATATTCTATAAAAAATAGTATAGTTTCAATATTTAAATTATATTTATTTTATAAAGTAAGTTATATAATAAGTAATAAGTCTCTTTAGTTATCCTAGGATTAGTATATGTATATTTATAATATAATTTAAATTTCTTGATTTATATATTCTATTTTCTTATTAGTTTAAGGATAGTAATTAGTACTAAGTAGTTATATTACTTCTATTAAGTAGTAAAACTTACTCTAGAACTTATTTACCTAATTTAAGCTATAATTACTAATAATAGATTATAGTATCCTATGAAACTTATAGTAATAGCTAAAGAACTACTAAGTATATATTTTAGTTTCTATAGTATCTATTTCTTTAAGTATTACTAATTTACTAAGCTTATTAATAATAATTTAGAAATACTAGCTACTTTTTTTCTAGTTAGTAGGAGATTAGTAATAAAATCTATTAATAGATTAAAATATAACTAGTTAGGTATTAGGAGGGGTTTTAAAAAGTTTTTTTTTTACCTATTTCTAGATATATATATTACTATAGATATTATAGTTCTATATAAATTTCTTTATAGTTTATAACTAGTTTAGTTAGAAAAATTTCTTATTTATAATTTTAAGTATGCTATTCCTCTCTAAGTAATTAGTAATAGTAGAATTATATAATTTTTAAACTAATTTTATCTTTAGTTTATTAAAGGGGTTTTTTTATTATTATTTCTAGGTATTTATATTTTTTCTTAAAATATTAAGTATTTAAGGTTATCTAGTTAATATTTAGAGATCTGAATTTTTAAGTATAAATTGGGGGGGAAGTTATATTCCCCCTACTAGATAGTTATTTTAGTTTTCTAGAATATTATATTCTTTTCTACTATATAGATCTAGAGTTCTTTAAAATTAGGTTTTTTTATTAAAAACTAGTAGTTTTTTTAATTTAATTTTCTTTATTTAGGGGTTACTAAGTTATATACTATTAGGGATAATTTAAATAATTTATCTTTATAGTTTCTTATTAACCTATCTTATAGGTATATTTTGTTTATATTTTAATAAGGTATCTAGGATTATTATTTAGAACTTTAGGTAATATTTAATATAGAAATTGAATTAGGATAGTTTTTTTATTTACTAGTTTTGTTTCTTAGTAAGCTATTACTTTTTTATAAAGTACTTGAGATTTTTATAGTTTAAAAATATTCTAAATTATTTAATAATTAAAAGCTTAGTTTTCTAGGCTTATAGGTATATTAATATTACTAGTAATTCTTTATTATAAATTAGGTAGTTGTATTTTGTAGGGGATAGTTATTAGGAATAGAAAGCTACTAGGTAAACTATATCTATATTATTTTCTTAGGTTAGAATTCCTTTTAATATAAATTTAGAATAGTTAGTTTCTATAGTAGTAATAGTTTTAGGGTTAAATATATAGAGTATTAGTTCTTCTATAAAGAAGTATTTAAGTTTAGTAAAAATAGCTTTTTATTTTATTCTTTATTAGAAAGGGAAGTTTTTCTAGGTTAGTTAGGTTAATAGTTCTGTAATTTTATTATACTTATGGATAAAGCTTTTATAATAATTATAGAACCCTAAAAAACTTTAAGTTTTTTTTATAGATTTAGGGGAGAGCTAATCTTTAATTATAATTAATTTAAAAGGGTTATAAGAGATACTTTTCCCTATTATTAGGATAAATTTTATACATTTTACTATTATTACTAAAAACTTATACTTTTTTAGATCTAGAGATAACTTAGTATTAGTAAGGCGGTAGAGGACTTTTTATATTTAAGCTTCGTAGTTTTTCTTTAACCTAGTAGTATAAATTAGGATATTATTAATATATACTATAATAAGATTATCTAGGAATTTATATAATATCTTATTAATATACTACTAGAATATTACTAAAGCTTTAGTAAACTTAAAAGGGTAAATAATCTACTTAAAAAAACTATACTAGGTATAAAATACTATTTTCTTTTAGTCTTTATTTTTAATCTGTATTTTATAGAAGGTTATAATAATATTACGTTTCGTGAACTAGTAGGTACTAGTAACCCTCTAGAGGGTTTCTAATATAAGAGGTAGTAGGTATCTATCTTTCTTTATAATTATATTTAAAGCTTTATAGTTTATATAGAACCTGATATTTCTATTAAATTTCCTAATAAAGAGGATAGGTATTTTAGTAGTTAACTTCTTAGTTTTAATAAATTTTTTATTAAGGAGACTTTCTAGTATTTTCTTAAGTATTAGTAGTTTTTATTATAATATACTATAGAGGGTCTTTAAAGTAAAGGGGGGTTATTCTTATTTTTATTAAGTATTAATAGGATTATATAATCTAGTAATTTTTTACTAGTAAGTATTTAATAGGTTTTTTCTAAGTTAAATAGGTCTAGGAACTTTTCTAGTATACTTGCTAGGATATACTTCTTTAGATTAATTAAGGTTTTTAATACTAGAGTTTTCTTAATATCCTCAAGGCTGATAGATATTACCTAGTAGGCTCCTAGTACTAAACCTCGTATTTTAGTAATTTTCTAATATATAATTAAAAAGGAGTTTGTATTTAAAAGGTATACTAACTAAATCTCCTAAATCCTAGTAGGTTCTTCCTAGTATTCTGGGTATACTATAACTTTCCTCTTGTTATATTTTATTTACTAAGTATTAGTATTATATATAATATAGTTATTTTCTATTTAAAGTTACTTGAAGTATAATTTTAGTAATAGCTTTTTTATAATATAGGTATAGATCTTTTATATATATTTTTGTATTTCTAGGGATAACTTAGTAACCCCTAAGGTATTACTAAGTAATAGTTTATCTTTAGTATAACTTTTTATTTTTTTCTTTATTATATTAATAAGTAGTAGGTGTAACTTTTTTATAAGGGATATATTAATAATAGTATAAGTATTATAACTAGGATCTACTAGGGTATTAATAGTATAGTTTCTATTAATTCTTATTTAGATAGTAGTTGATTATTTACTATTGTCCTATTTCTACTATTCTTTCTATTCTTAAAATTCTATTTTAATAAGTTTTAATATTTAATTTTATATTAGAATTACTTTTTTCCTATATTTCTTTCTTTACTAGGGGGGAACTAGTATTATCTTCTAAGTCTTTTAGCTTCTAGGGTTCTACTTTAGTAATTTTTAGTCTTTTCTCTTTCTTCTTTATTATACTAGTATTAGTATAGTTCTTAGTAATATAGTTTCTCTTATAGTAGTTATAGTACTTATGTATATATCTCTATAATAGGAAAGCTTTTTTAATAGAACTCGTAGAAGTAGAAGATTTATAGTAGTAATACTATTTATATATAGTTTTAGTTATTATTATATCTCTATCCTAATCTTTTAATATAGGAAGATAAGTAACTAAAATTTACTAAATTAATAGTATTTTTATATATTTTATTTTCTAATTAATATTTTATACTTTTAAGAACTACTAGTTATAAATAATAGGGAACTTAATTATAATAAAGAGTTTTTTTAAGTAAAGGATTAGTATAGTCTCTAGTAAGGAAATCTAGATTATATTAAACTAGCTATAATCTCTAGTATTTATAAAGATGTTTTTAAATTATCGGAAAAAAGTAGTAAGTTTTCTAGTATTTTTCTAGTAGAAGGATTATAATTAAGTAATAGTTTAGAATTAGATATTAGGATTTAAGTAAATATAATTTAAATATACTATAAAGTTTTAGGGATCCTAGTTCTCCCCTAGTTTTCTAGTTATAAAAAAGGTTTCTATTATTTACTAGATTTTAGGGTTTAAATAGGAGTAAACTAAGTATTATTTCTATTTATCTATTTTAAAGAAGTTTTGATTAATTTTTTATTTTCCCTTTATCTAGTAAGTTTAAGTATTATATTTTTTTCTTTTATTTAAAAATTTATTAAAAAAGAGTAAGGGTTTTTTTGAGGAATAGAGGTTATATAAGTAGATTCTAGGGGGGTAATAGTAGTATTAGGGGAAAGTTCTAACTCTTTCTCTACTAACTTAGTAATTAATACTATAATTCTTTTATAGAGTAAAGTAATAGTTATACTTAGATATTATTATAGTAACCTTTCTATAATAGTACTAGTTATAGGGGTTTTTTAGGGGATATTAGTTCTTTCTATCTTATAATAATAATTAACTTTAATATTCAGTTATAAGTCTTTATTAAGAGTTACGTTTTATTAATAATATCTCGGGGATTATAATTAATAAGGAGTAGTATTTTATTCTAGTTTTTCTATTTAATAGGGAATTATACTTAACTTAATATCTTTTATACTTAAGAGTAATATTTTATTAATTAGTATTTTTTCTTAATTAGTAGAGAGTTATACTTAACCTAGTATTACTTATATAAAAGATAAATCTAAGTTCTAAATATATAAGAAACTAGGTTTAAGCTATAATTTAGCTATAAAGAATATAAATATTATTTATTTAAAACTAAGGAGTAAAAGAGAGGTTCTTATAAAAAGTCTAAAAAATCTACTTAAAAGTAGTACTAGGAGCTTACTAGTAGCTTACTAGTACTTGACTTCTTAGGTATAGTTATCGGGACTTAGGTAGAACTAGAGTTTACTAGCTAGGTATAGCTTATAATATTACTTTACTTTAAAGCTCCCTCTATAATATATTATAATAAGAGCTATTAGTATTTAAAAAGATATTAGAAAACCTCTTTAATAAAAAGTTTATTAAAGCTAGTAGATTAGCTACTAAAATGCTTATTTTCTTTATTAAGAAGTTTAATAGAAATATTAAGTTTTATATAAATTATAAAGTTTTAAATATAATTATAAAGAAGAATAGATATTTATTACTTCTTATATTAGAAATTTTCTAGAGAATTACTAATATTTACTAGTTTACGGAACTTGATATTATTATAGTTTTTTATAAAATATAGATTAAGGATAAGGATTAGGAAAAGATAGTATTTTATATTTGGTATAGTTTTTTTAAATAACTTATTTGCTTTTTTAAATTTACTAAGGCCCTAGTAATATTCTAGTAAATTATTAATAAGATATTATATAAGTTCCTAGATAATTCTATTATAGTATATATTAATAATATCTTAATTTATACTACTAGGTTAAAGAAAAATTATAAAGTTTAAGTATAGAAAGTTTTCTGTTACTTTACTGATATGAGGTTATCTCTAAATCTAAAGAAATATAAGTTTTTAGTAATAATAGTAAAATATATAGGGTTTATTTTAATAGTAGGGAAAACTATCTCTTATAATCCTTTTAAATTAGCTATAATTAAGAACTAGCTTTTCTCTAGGTCTATAAAAAAAGTTTAAAGTTTCTTAGGTTTCTATAATTATTATAAGGATTTTATCCTTAGGTATAGTAAGATTACAGAACTATTAGCTTAACTAATTTAGAAAAACTCTTTTTTCTAATAAAAAGTAAAGTAGGAAGCTATTTTTACTAAACTTAAATATTTTTTTATAGAAAAACTAGTATTCTATATATTTAACCCTAAAACTATTACTATTATAAAAACTAACTATTCTAGGTTTATATTAAGAAGAATTCTAACTTAAGAAAATAGTATAAGTATAGTTTACCTAGTAGTATTCTACTCCTAATAACTATCCCCTATAAAATACAACTACCTAATTTATAATACAAAATTACTAGTAGTATTAGTCTATTTATAAGCCTAGAAAACTAAACTTTTAATTATTAAGTAGTTTAGGGTTTTTTTAGACTATAAAAATCTTGAGTATTTTATAAAGAAGTAGTAACTTACTAAGAAGTAAAGCTAATAAGTAGAAAAGTTATCCTAGTTTGATTTCTATATTAAATATTACTTAAGGTTTTAAATAGTAGTCCTAGATATTTTATTAAAGTATAAATAAGATATACCTATAAAATAGGATAATAAGAAACTATAAGGATAAGTTATTTAGGTTATCCCTAATAATACGTAATTTAATAATCCCTAAATAAAAAAGATTGAATTAGAAGAACTATTAGTTTTTAATAAAAAACCTAATTTTAAAAAGTTTTAGATCTATATAGTAGAAAAAGATATAATATTCTAAAGAGCTAAAATAGCTATTTAGTAGAAAGAATATAATTTCCCCCTAATTTATACTTAAAAGTTTAGATTTCTAAATACTAACTAGATAGCTTTAAATATTTAATATTTTAAGGGAAAATATAAATACTTAGAAGTAATAATAAAAAGAACCTTTTTAATAAGCTAAGGATAAAGTTAGTTTAAGAGTTATATAATTCTACTACTACTAGTTACTTAGGGAAGAATAGTATATTTAAGATTATAAATAAAAGGTCTTTCTAGTTAAGTTAATTATAGATTATAAAGAGATTTATATAGAACTATAATATCTATAGTAATATATATATCTAGAAGTAAATAAAGAAAGGTTTCTTAAAACTTCTCTTAATACCTAACTAGTTATACTCTAATCTATTAATAGATTTTATTACTAGTTTCCTACTAACTAGAAAAAGGGGTAACTAGTACTTTTAGGTTATGATNTAGACTTTATTACTAATCTCCTACTAACTAAAAAGAAAAATAGCTAATACTTTTAAGTTATTATTAGTAAGTTGAGTAAATTAGTAATACTTAAAGAGATAGATATTATAGAAGCTAAAATATATACTTAGTAGTTCTTTAGTTACTATTATAAGTTTTATAGGATATTATAGTTTATTATTAATAATTATAGTTTAAATTAAGTAAATAGGTTTTAAAGGGAGTTTTACTACTTACTAGGAATAATATAACTATTTAGTACTAGCTATTACTTTTAAACTAATAAGAGAATAGAATACTAGAATTAAGAGATCTAAGCTATATTATAGATATATATATACTAGTCTTAGGATAATTAGGGGACCTATTACCTACTATATAACTCGCTTTATAGAATAAGTATAACTTAGATATTAAAACTATATTATTCTTTATAAAATATAATTATTATATTAATCTTATATTTATTATTAAAAATATGAGAAAAGTAGTATTTAAAGGAAAAACTATTATTTAGTTACTAGTTAATAAGATAAAAGATATTACAGGTTCTATCTAAGCTAAGATTATAATAGTTTAGTAATAAAATAAAACTTTAGTTAATAAGTACTAGTTCCTTATAAATAAATACTAAATAAGTAATAAAGTATAATTAAATATTTTAAATTATAAGTTATTATAACTAAATAAGAAACTAGATTAGTTATATTATAAATATAAAATTATAAGGGTTATTATATTATATATTATTAAGTTAAATATACTAGGGATAGTTTATTCTAAGTTTAATATTAATCTTTTCTAGAAAGTAACTAGTAACTTTTTATTTAACTTAGAAATTATTAATTTATAATTATTACTTATAATTAATAATAATAATAAAATAGAATAGGAAATTAAGGATATCCTAGTAGTAAAGTAATACTAGGTAAGTAGAAAGTAATAATAATAAGCTTTTATTAAATAGAAAGGATTTATAGATATTATATAAGAAATAGTAGATATAATATAGGAGATAGAAGTATTAGATTAGTATAAAATATATTTCGGGCTAATTAATAATTATAATAGAAATACTAAGAAAGTAGCTTTAATATATTACTAGTAAGGAAAGGGGTAATATTATAAACTATACCTAACTAGTTAACTCTAATTCTACTTAAGTTTTAATAATTATACCTAAAGAGTTAAGTACTAGTAAACTACTAGTAAACTCCTAGTACTATTCCTAAATAGACTTTTTATGTTTTTATAAGAATTTCTTTTTCACTCTTTAGTTCTAAATAAATAGTATTTATATTCCCTATAACTAAATTATAACTTAAGCTTAGCTTTTCATAATAAGAAATACTTTTCTTTACTATTAGAATAAACCTTATATATTTTACTATTATTACTAAAAACTTATATTTCTTTAGATCTAGAAATAATTTAATATTAGTAAAATAGTAGAATACTTTTGTAAGGATATGACGAACGGACCACGCAGTGCGCCCGGCAAACAGCCGGCCAGGCACTAGAAGAGTTTTCAGTTAAAGGATTACAACTTGGATCCTTTAAGCAATAGTCTATATAGTAATATAGACCCTACTTATGTATCCGAACCTTTCCTGGTCGAGGCCTTTAGCCATACTCTTACAACTTTCTATACTTAAACTTTATAGTTTTTTTTAATTTAGTAGTATAGATTAGGATATTATTAATATATATTATAATAAAATTATCTAAGAATTTATATAATATTTTATTAATGTATTACTAGAATATTACTAAAGCCCTAATAAATTTAAAAAAGTAAATAATTTATTTAAAAAACTTATATTAAATATAAAATACTATTTTTTCCTAGTTTTTATCTTTAATCTATATCTTATAGAAAGCTATAATAATATTAAGTTTTGTAAACTAGTAAATACTAGTNCTAATATTTAACTTTATAGTAGTAGAAAACTTCATAATAATAGTTAAGGAAAATTTTATTAAAGTTAGACTTTAATATATATAGCTAAAATAACTATTAAGGTTATAGGATTAAGAACTTTTGTAAACCTTTTAAAAATAGAATAAAATAGAATACTTACTTTAAGATATAAAAGTTAAATATTCTATAATCTATTACTTTTCTATAATAATTATAATAGAATTATAATTTTCTTGAAATCTATATAGCTATTTATAAAAAGATAATTATAAGATAAATATATCAGTATCTAGCTATAATTATTATAGTTGAAACTATTTGTATACTAGATTTAGTTTTAATAAAGTTATTATAAATATTATAATTAATAAGTAATTTATAGATATTTAAAAGAAAATTATTTATATATCTTATAAATTACTATACTAAGCTAATAATATTAGAGATTAAGTATAAATTAGATAATACTTTTATATTAGTATTTTACTATAATACTAATTATTAGATATTTTAGAATATTATAATAATATAATTATAGAAGTTTTGAAAATTATCTAGTTATACTAGAAATATCTATATTTATATAAGTATTATTTATATATTAGTTATATTTAATTAATATTCCTGTTTAATATAGTAGTTTAATGTCTAGTTAGTTTTTACTATTTTATAGTAAGAGTAGTAGGTTTAAATCTGTAAGGGTATTGTGGCTAAAGGTTTGGTAAGGGAAGGAGTAATAGTAAAAGGTAGGTCTCTGTAGGTTGTAAGATTTTAATTTAGTAGGCTAACTAGTAGTAGCTATAAGAGGGCTTTTATCCTATAGTAGCTTGAGGCTACTATATTACGTAATCTATATCTATTTTTAGCTATCCTGGTTTTCTGTATAGGTTATAGGGTATATCTTTATAACTATCCCCCCTTCTAAAAGCCTTAGGCTTTAAGGTTTATAAATATTATATGGTTGTTTTTGAAAATAATTTGAGAATGGTTTTGCTGGATGTTTGCTGACTGTTTAGTGATTGATAAGAAAAGGATTTATCCTATATGTGTATTAATATATGAGAGTTGTTTATCCTATACGTGTATTAATATGTAAAGGTTATCCTATACGTGTATTAATGTATAAGGGTTATTTATCCTATATATATATTAATATATAAGGTTCCTGTTACTATATTAAGTGAATAGTACTTCCTATAGGTATATTAACCTATAAGGTTTCCTACTTATCAGCGAGGCTTTAGTATATTAACTAAGATTTTTAGGTTTACTAGGGCATCTGACCCCTTTGGTATATTAACTAGAAATCTTTAAAGCTAAACCTAAGATATCTAACCTTTTCCTAATACTGATTAGGTACTAGGGTTTCCTGTAGCTAATTAGGTTCCTGAGGTATTAGTATATATTTGTTGGTAGGTTTTTTTAGGCTTTCTTGTATAGCCCTAGGCTCTATATAGTTCTAGGGATTTCTAGGTTTAATATAGCTCTGGGGAACTTTTAGTAAGCTTTTAATAAGGTATTTATAGTAAACTTTTATAGGGTAATAGGTAACCTGCTTTCTAGGTACTTTTGCTATACTATATAGCCCTAGGTTTTATATAGTTCTAGGGGTTTGTTAGTAAGCTTTTAGTAGCGAGATACTTATGGTAAACCTTTATAAGGTAGCTTGGTCTCTAGTAAAATGCGTAGAATTCATTGTAGTAATAAGTAGCTATAGTATAGTTTAACTTACTATATACTTCATATAAGGAATAGCTTTTAGGGTGCTTTTTAAGGTATAACTTTTTTGCTGGGGGCTTTTTAGTATTGGTTTCTTTATAGTATTTAGGTATTAACCTTTTAGTAGTAGCGTACCTGATACTACTAATAGATACGTCCTAAGGCTCCTAAAAGGTTTCCTAGAAATGTTTAGCTACTAAAGCTATTGCCCTAAGTATCTAGTTATCGAATTTCTAGTGTTATAAGTATTACTATAGCTTAACCTTGAAGTAATAGAAGAAGGTAAAAGTATAAGGTTTTAATATTTCTATAGGGGTACTTAGAGCTTTATAGATAGCTAACTATTTAGCGTAAAACTTTAGTAGGGATTGGTTTTTATATTAAAGTATATAAAGTATACTATATAGGTATAATTTTTATAGGATTAGGTTAGTTAATAAATAGTGAGTAAATACTATAAAGTTAGCCTATATGGGGTCTAGTAATAATATGTAGTAGTAGTTATACTACTAGGTCTAGAAAGTATAGGAGAGTTTTATTATAGCTTATTGAATTTTTTAAGCCTCTAAGGTTTATAGCTATAATGTATAAGTATCTGAAATTACTGTTAACTAATCTTTAATTTTATATAGGTTGGTATTTTTATAAAAGAAGCTATATAGGTAACTAGGGGGCTTCAAGTAATCTTTATAGTTAATATTACTAATTAATAGTATAGGGGTTGTTGTGTATTTGTTAGTAGATAGTTAAGCTGATATTATTTCTATGAAGGAGGATTGTTGTTTAAGGAAGTATATAAGTACTATTATAGTTATTATTTAAGGTTTAGGTAATATAGTTATTATATATTTAGCTGTAGTAGTAGTTATATGTTTAGTAGAGTTTTTGGTAGTTGTAATTTTAAGTATTATTGTTATTTCTAATATTATTATTATATATTTAGCGACTGTTCGTCGTAATAGAGCTATTACTAAAATCCTAGCTTTGCCTTTCTAAGAAGTAGAAGTTGAAGAATTATAAGGATATTATAGTTAAAAGCTTAGTAAGGGAAAGAGTAATAGTAAAAAGTAAGTCTTTGTAGGTTATAAGATTTTAACTTAGTAGACTAATTAGTAGTAGCTATAAGAAAGCTTTTATCTTATAATAGCTTAAAGCTACTATATTATATAATCTATATCTATTCCTAGCTATCCTAGCTCTCTATATAAACTATAAAGTATATCCTTATAAAATCTTATAATAGCTAAGTATAACTAGTAGATATATATATATTTTTTAATTATATAAATTATATAGTAATTATTACTAGTTATTAGTTTTTATTATTACTACTAGTTATTAATAATTAGTAACTATTAATAGCTAGTTAATTAGTAATAAATGTTACTGATTAGTAGTATTAGTATTATATAATTGTAATCTTATAGTAAGTAACTATAATAGATATAAGCTTATATTTTCTTTATTTTATTACTTATTATATTAATTAATTGTATTGTTATTACTTAAGGTTTTCTCTATTTAAATGGTTCTTTAGAACTAGTATTATCTAGTAAGTATATGAGATAAGAGTTAAGGTAAGAGCTGACTACTAGCTATAGTTTTCTTTATATGATTCTTGAGAGATATATAATTTTAATTAGATTGGAGATTTTTAATATAACTATATATTTAATTAATATATTAGGATTATTTATTGTTAAAATGTTAGGCTATAGATGTTTATTTTATAGTAGTACTCGATTTACTATTAAACTCTGTCTAGAATATTCTACTCTATTCTTTTTACAGGGTACTTGCTAGTAATTAACTTTAGGATTCGTAATTACTTATATAAGCCTATATTACTGGAATATTCTAATAATTACTAATTAGAATATTCTAGAACTAAGTGTAGTACTATAAAAGAAGGCTTTTATGCCATCTTTTAGCATGTATTTAGATCAACCAACTACAACATTCTTTTACTGAATATTACTATTATTTACTCTTTTATTCTATTTTCTCTTCCCCTAAGAGTATCTAGTAAATATACTTTTAACGTAAGGTATCACTTTACTAGATTATATTTAGATTAACTAATAATAATATTCTTTTTTACTGAATATAACTATTATTCACTCTTTTATACTATTTTCTCTTCCCCTGAGAATATCTAGTATATATACCTTTAACATAAGGTACCACTTTACTAGATATAAGCTATATACCTACTTACTTTTCAATAGGTTATAAGCCTAGGGCTTTATGATTCTATCGAATCTCGAGATCTGCTTTATCGAATTAAGCGAAACTCGTTAATCGAATTATCCGATATATCTCGAAAAATTTCGACTATTTTTATCGGCTAATGCAATATTCACTATAATAATATTATATATATTTAGTTATCCGAGCCTCTTCTTTTTGACCTACTAGTAACTCTAGAGTTACTATTTCGACTTTACCCTACTACTTTTATGGGGTACTTATTCGATATATTCGATTTATTCGAACCGAAATCGAAATCGAATCGAAACCGAAACTATTTCGAAAATCGAACTACTAATCTTCTATATTAATATTATTACTACTACTATTTAGTAGTATTTTAAGCTTTTGAAAATCCGATTTATTATATTAGTAATACTACTTAGCTATTGAGTAGTACTTAGGCTTTTTAACTTATCTTCTATATTACTAATACTACTTAGCTATCGAGTAGTATTTAAGCCTATTTTTAGCTAAATGCTTAGCTATTTATAAAGCCTTTTAGCTATTTATTTTACTATATTTATAGTTATAGCTGAAATTATCAAGGCTGTTATAGGCTATTTAATGCCTGAAAAACAAAGGCTTATAGGGGCTGAAAACTAGAGTACCTAGTTTAGCTCCTTGAAGCTCTATTTTCAACTTTTAAATTTATTCGATTTTTTCGAAAACGAGGAGGCCTATAAGGCTATTTCAGAAGAATAAAAAGTTCAGGCTCTATTAATTATTCGGCAAAATATTACTATAGAGCCTTTAAGCTTTATTTTCGATTTATAAGACCTTTATAGAGCTATAGTTTTACTAAAAGCTAATTACGAAAACTCTAGTCTAGTACTACGTTAATAACTATATCTCGAATTTTATTCTATGAAATTCGAAGATTTCGATACTCTTATAGAGTTTATTAGTACTTTTAAAAGCTACTTATCTAAGTTAGCTACTATAGGTACTAAAATTGCTGATATTGATCAAAAAACCGTTTTTATAGCAGCTTTATAGTATTCTTTCCCTACATAGTCCCAACGGCAAAGGTCTAATTTAAGGCTAAAAGAGCCCCTTATTTTAGAAGCTCTTATAGCTGATATTTTAGACGAAAATCATAGGGAAATCGATACCCCTATGCGAAACGGCTTTATAAAAAAGCCTTTCAGAAGGAATTCTATACTTAACCCTTCTGAAGGATCTGTACTCGAATATTCTAATAATTACTAATTAGAATATTCTAGAACTAAGTGTAGTACTATAAAAGAAAGCTTCTATGCTTTCTTTTAGCATATATTTAGATAAACTAACTACAATATTCTTTTACTGAATATAACTATTTTTCACTCTTTTATTCTATTTTCTTAAAAGAAGAAATCTTCTAAAAACAGTTACCCTAGGCCTTCTAAACAGGGTAAAAAATTACCCTATAGGGCTTAATAGGCTACTATAGCCTCTAATGCTATAGAGCTTTTAGGTATTAAATATACTATATTTTCAGTATTTAGTACCTACTATAGGCCTACCGACAGGCCTTATGGGTTTAATAAAAACCCGAATTATTCGAAAAAACCTCCTAAGGTTAAATCGAATAAAAATCGGTGGTTATACGACACTGGGTCAACTATTCATATAGCTAATAGTACCCACTTTTTCACCGATTTAACTACTATACAGAACTTATAGCCTATATTTACAGGCGCTGGTTCTGTAAACCCCACTGGTATTAGTATTATAGAACTACCTCTTTATTATAAGGGTTCTATAAATACTATAAAGTTAACTAATACCCTCTATATTCCTGAATTTCTAGTAAATATTTTTTCTGGAATATTATACTATAATAGAGGGGGTTTTATTAAAGGTAACGTTTTATTTAATGTTAAAAATAAGCTTTTAACTACTCTTAATTTATAGTGAGGTTTTTACTTACTTATCGCTAAAAAAGAGTATTCTTCAGGCTATAAGCCTAAGAAGTCAGGCTTCTATAGTAAGCCTAAAAAGACCTCTAATATAGAAGATTTACTTTCTAAAAAGAAGAAATCTTAAGAGGTTACTATAGTAGATTAATTAAAGAAATCTACTATTAGATCTATTAAAAGATCTACTAATAGGTCTATTAAAAAACCTATTAAAGAGGTTAAAATAGCCTTTAAAAAGAAAGTAGTAAATTATAATATTATTTCTAGTTATTTAAAAAGGTCTCCTATACTTTTACCTCTTCGGCCTACTAATAGAGAATATGAATTCTCTGGCCTTTTAGCCCTTATAGATATTTTTAAAATATTCTGGGCTTATTTAGTACTCTATATTAGTACTAAATTTATTCGACTTTTAACTTATCCCTTTTTATCTTTTACTACTATAGGGTAAAAGAGGGGGTGTTAAAATGTTAGGTTGTAGGTGTTTA
>RYZW01001765.1:7435-17508 GCA_004367215.1 Colletotrichum trifolii | reverse complement strand
TAGATAACCGCGGAGTTTACCTAATAAACTTTATATGCCTTAGTAGAAGGAGCTGACTAAGGCTTACTAGTTATAGTAGTATACCTATTTAACCCCCTGTAGTATTAAAGGGTAGTAGTATAGTAGTATTATACTAGTACTAAAATAATATAAATTATTCCTATATTTATTATCTATATATCCCTATTCTAATTAACTATTAGTTTTAACTAGAGAAAAGATTATAGCTATCTATAATATTATAACTCTATATTAAGGATCTCGAAGTCTATTATAATTATATAGTAGTACTAGATAGTAATATGATAATCTATCTAACTAATATTACGGTTAATAGTAGTTATCTGAATTTAGTAAGAGAAAGCTAGATAGAGGTAGTTTAGCTTAATATCCCTTACTTAGTTATACTCCCCTATTTATCCTATAGCTAATTTAAACTCAATAAAGAACTTAGTAAATATTTATTTAAACTTTTAATAGAAGTAGTGAATTTTCTTGAAAACCTAAGTACTATAGTAGGGGTTCTTATAGTACTCAGTAAAGTACTAGAGGAATATATTAATATCCTAATTATACTATAACTTTTATATAATATAAAAATTACTAACCCATATCTAGACCTTAAGTAATAAGCTAGTCTATAGGTATTACTAGAGGTCTTTAGGTCCCCTAATAAAAGCCTAATTAATCTCTAACTTATACAATATAGTTATCCGCTATATAGGAAAATAGAAAGTATTACTATTAAAAAAAATACTAATAAAGAGTAGTTTTTGCTTTAGGTTAGGCGCCTATAATACTTATAGGGCTAAGTTATAATTTACTTAGAATTTCGCGAGGGTTTCTTAAAAGGATTAGTTTTCGTTATTTATTAGGTTAGTCTACTATTAGTCTATTAGAAGCCTTATAGAGGGCTCTAGATTAGTAGTATCTACTATTATCTTTTCGCTATTTTCTATTTCTTTTAGTATCTACTATTTACTATTAAGTTAAACCTAGGCAGGAAGTTTATCAATATTAGAGGCTAGCTATAAGAGGTGCTTTAGTAATACCTTAATAATATTATGATAAATTTAAAAAGTTTATACCTAGAGTAAAAACTCTTTACTAGACTATAGGGATAGTGGTTGTACGGAGCCCTAATAGCAATATCTTATATAAGCTTTAAGGTTTAGGTCTGTGATAAGTTTTTAGGTTTAATTTCCTAGTTAAAGAATCTTTTTATAATATTTATAATAGAGAAGATAGTATTATTATATAATAATATAAGGATATTATCTTATCTTAGTAATAAGTATATATCTATTTTTAATTTAGTATTAACTTTTTATAAATCTATAATAATATATAGTTTATTATTTTACTATATAATGAAAGTAGGAGCTACTAAAAAGTTNTATACTTTTTATAAGAACTTCTCTTTTACTCCTTAGTTCTAAATAAATAGTATTTATACTCCTTATAACTAAATTATAACTTAAGCTTAGCTTTTTATATATTTAGAACTTAGATTTATCCTTTATATAAATAATACTAGGTTAAGTATAGCTCTCTACTAGTTAAGAAGAAATACTAATTATTACAAGCTATACCTAGCTAGTTGACTCCAGCTCTACCTAAGTCCCGACAACTATACCTAAAAAGTTAAGTACTAGTAAGCTACTAGTAGGCCCCTAGTATTACTTTTAAGTAGACTTTTCATACTTTTCGCGAGAACCTCTCTTTTACTCCTTAGTTCTAAATAAATAGTATTTATACTCCCTATAACTAAATTATAGCTTAAACTTAGTTTTTTATATATTTAGAACTTAGATTTATCCCCTATATAAGTAATACTAGGTTAAATATAGCTTTTTACTAATTAAGAAAAGATATTAATTNTAGGTAATACTAGGTTAAGTATAGCTTTTCACTAATTAAGAAAAGATACTAATTAGTAAAGTACTATTCTTAAGTATAAGAGATATTAAGTTAAGTATAGCTCCCTATTAAATAGAAAAACTAGGGTAAAGTACTACTCTTTACTAGCTATAATCCCTAAGATATTATTAATAGAGCGCGGTTCTTAATAAAGATTTATAACTAAGTATTAAGGCTAACTATTATTATAAGATAGAAGGAACTAATACCCCCTAAGAAACCCCTATAGCTAGTACTATTATAGAAGAGTTACTGCGATAATATCTAAATATAGCTATTACCTTATTCTACGAAAAGATTATAGTACTAACTATTAGAGTTATAGCTAAGCTTATTACTCTATTTAGAGTTATAGCTAAAGTCTATATTAACTCTACATTCTATCTCTCTGTATAAAAGGTATTAAAGGGCTTGAGTAGTCTCTAGTACTCTCATAACCCTATGTTTTCTATTTATTCTAGAAAACTAGTTTATAGAGTTTAGGTTTTATAACCTATATTAATTATACTCTAAATTGGTTAAACTTTAATTTTAGAACATTTGATGTTTAAGGTTTAGTAGCCCGTGCGTCCCGGAGCTTTGAATGTTCCGTATAACGTGAGGTTAACTTTTCTGAAGATAAATTCTATTTTGGTTATATAGATAGCGAAGTTCCCCACTTCTGTGGAATCCGAACTTCCTATTATTATCACTATTTCTACCAATACCAGTACTATTTTCAGATACCACTTTGAACTCCTTATTCTTCTATGGTTAATAGTTATACTGTTCCCTGAGACCTTTACTAGTATTTCAGTATTAGTCCAATAGGTTATAAGCCTAGCTTCTATTTACTTCTATTCAACTAATTTTTAGTATTTAACCTGAAACCTATCTCTCTTTCAAAACCCTTTTCGAAAACCCTTTAACTTTTTCGAGAACTTCTCTCTTTCTTGAATAAAGTTTTTGAAACTTTCGAATTTTTCGAAACTTTTTCTTACTCTCCACAACTACTATATGGCCGATTAGATTGAAAGACTATAAGGAGATTATACTAGTTAGGGTAGTAGGCTTACTGTTAAGCTAGTAAAAAAGATGGTTAAGTAGTAGAAGCTAAAAATCTTATTTATATCTTGAGGTCTACTTAAGACCTTTATAAACTAGTTCTATAGGTTGTTTCCTAGAGACTTTATAAACTAGGAACTTTTATAGGTCGTCTCCTAGAGACCTTATAAACTAGGAAGTTACAGGTCGTCTCCTAGAGACCTTATAAACTAGGAAGTTATAGGTTGTCTCTTAGAGACCTTATAAACCAGGAATCCCTGCAGGTTATCCTAGACTTTTATAAATTGGAGTTATAGTTACTTAAGACTCTAAAAAGATGTTTCTTACGAGATTTGAACGCTGGCCTCACGGTATGGATCTTACGATTTAACCGTTGAGCTATTACTTTCGTTGATCCGTTGGTTAACGATTTGTTCACTTGAGTTAGTCCCTAAGTATCTTAATTCTGTTTACAGAATCTAGATTAATTCTTTCCTAAATAACTACTTTACTTATTGAAGTTGTTTTTGGATAAGATGGGTGACTCTAAGGTAATCTTTATCCCTAAGTTGAAAGGGACTTAGAATTACAGTGCTTAGGCTATTCGTATGAGAGCCCTATTTGTTAGTAAAGATATTTACTTTGATTTAAATAAACTTATTTCTGTTAATAATACTGATGAATATAAAAAGGCTTTAAGCTATATTGTTCTGAACTATGAAGATGGTCCTTTAAGGGTTATTAAGAATGATATAGATGCCTATGTAGTATTTAATCGTTTGAAAAAGCTCTATGAACTAATAGGTTTTATAAATGAGTTTCTTACTTGTAAAGAACTTTTTAATACGACTCTTAATAACTTTGAGTTTATGGAAGAGTTTCTGAATAAGATTAAAGAACTTGTTAATAACCTATCTTTTAACAAAGTCAAGTTACTAGATCAAGTGGTTATAGCCTATGTCCTGAATAGTCTAGACGAAAGTTACGAAGGTTTTATTACTTTAGTGACTCAGAGTCTTAGAACTAATAAGGACTCTTATAAGTTGGATTTTTTGTTCTCTAACTTTTTGGATGAGTTTAGAAGAAAGACCAATACTTCTTTAGTTAATTTTATTTTGAAGAAAAGGTTTCAAAACCCAATTAAGATTTCTAAATCTCAACTAAAAACTAAGAAAGCCTAGAAGAAATAGAAAGGTCTTTTTTGTAGTTATTATAGGAAGACTAGCTATACTGAGGAAAACTGTTTTAAGCTTTATCCTGAAAAATCTCCTAATAGGGTAAACTCTAAAAAGGACTCTTTTTCTGTAAAGAAAAAGAAAAAGGAGAAGAATTCCTTAGAAGGGGTTAATATTACCCTTTTAGATTCCCCTATTGTTAAAAAGATCTCTGAAGATCTAATGTAACTCGATTCTTCTGTTGAAGAAGAAGAAGAAGATGAAGAAGATGGTATTGAGTTTGAAAATGTAACTATAACTCAACCTCTTTTAAACAAAAGTCTTCGTACTAATATTACCTTAGGTTCTTTGATTTCTAAAAGGATTCGAGAAACCAGGAGTTTTGATAATAATAACAAGACTAAAACAATTTCTTTTTATATTGATACTAGGGCTACTATTCATATAGTTAAAGATCATACTCTTTTATTTAATAAAACAAGAGTTTCGAAACCTATTAAGTAGGGAAATGCTAAAAAGATTATCTCAACTCTGAAAGGTAACTTGAAAATCACTCTTAATAAAGTTAAATATCTTTTAAGTAATATCTATTACGTATTATAGTTAGGTATCAATTTACTTAGTTAATCTAAACTTAACTCTATTAAAATTTCATCTATCTTCTTTAATAATAAACCTCTACTCTTTAATATCAAAAGAGATAAGTTGTTACTTATTAGAACTAAGGTTAATAACCTTTACAAATTCCATATTCCTATTCATAGTAATAAAGACTTAGTTCTTACAACTATTAATAAGAGTATTATTAACTTGAAACTCTAGTATAACCATATAGGACATACTAGCAACGTTATCAAGTTAATTAAGAATACTATTAATAATATTAGTTATTAATATAGTAAAAGTAATAAACTACCTACTTGTAAAGCCTACCTTAAAGGTAAGTTTACTAATAAAGTAAATAAAGATTCAAATACTTTTAAGAAGTTTGAATATCTTGATTATATTAGTTCAGATTTATATAGACCTATTACTCCAGGAACTTATAATTACTATAAGTACTTTATCTTATTCATAAATAAGTATAATCGATTTATCTAGGGAAAGTTATTAAGAACTAAAAATTCTGAAGAAGTCACTTCAGCCTTTGAAGAGTTTATTAATACAACTAATAACAACAACAACAACAACAAGAGAATCAAAGAGGTTAATACCGATAGTAGCACTGAATTCTTAAATGATAGAATAAAAATCATTTATTTAAATAATAGTATTATTCATAACGTAAGACCACTATATACTTATAAACCAAATAGGTTAATTAAGAAAACTATCAGAACCATTATTAATAAGGCTAGAACCCTTTTCTACAACTCTAGCCTTCTACTTTATCTTTAGGGTTTAGCTATTCTAGCTTCTATATATCTATATAATAGAACACTATACTCCTCTATTAAGTTCAAGACTCCTTATAAGTTAAAGAACAAGAGAAAACCTTTTATTTCTAATATAAAGGTATAGGGAAGTCTCTATTACTATAAAATTAAGTATAAGTATTCAAAGAAATTAAACCCTAAAGTAAAGAAAAGTACTATAGTTGCCTATAGCTTCAATACTTATTTAGTTTAGGATTTTTAATCCTGAAATATTATATAGTCTCGAGACATTATTATCTTAGAGAACTAGTTTAATTCTCAACTTAAAGAAGATTTAACTATTTTCAATAATACTATTCCTTCAGCTTCAACTAAACCTAGTCAACTTAGTATAGAGAATAAGCCTAACCAACTCAATTCTGAATCTTCACCAAATCTAGTTAAAGTTAAGTCTAGTAAAGTCCCTACTAAAAATACTAATTTACCTCTTCCTCCCAATAAAGTTGTAAATAGTAATAACTTAGTTCCTTCTCCCATTAAGGAGCCAAGTAATTATTCTGCAACTTATCCCGATAGTTTTATAGAAAGTAATAAGAATATTTCTAAAAAGTCTACTATTTCTATAGAGATTCCTTCTATAAGTCATAAATTAAGAAAAGACTATAAGAGTTATTTATTTAAAGAGAGTATACTCCTTACAGTTAAAAACTATCCTTCTTTAATTCTTTATACTAACTTTAATTATTATAACTATAACAATAACTTATTTATAGACAAGAATAGAGAGTTTCATATAGCTTCCTATATTCTATCTATTAATACTCTTTCAGAACCAACTACTTTTTCAAATACTATAAATTCTCAAGATAATAAGAACTAGATTTAAACTATAAATAAAAAAGTTAAATCTATTAAGTCTATAGAAGTATAGATTATAATACTTATACCTAGTATTTCTTCTATTAAGAAGAATAATATTAATATACTAGGGAGTAGATAGGTCTATAAAATTAAGCCTAATAATTAGGATCCTAAAAATCCTATATATAAAACAAGATAGGTTACTTAAGGTTTTAACTAGTACTTCGTATTACGGGCTATGCCTAGCTAGTTAACTCTAGCTCTACCCGAGTCCCGATAACTATACCTAAGAAGTCAGGTACTAGTAGGCCACTAGTAGGCCCCTAGTACTACTTTTAAGTAGACTTTTTACGTCTTTCGCGAGAACTTCTCTTTTATTTTTTAGTTTTAAATAAATAGTATTTATATTCCTTATAGCTAAATTATAGCTTAGGCTTAGCTTTTTATATATTTAGAACTTAGATTTATCCCCTATATAAGTAATACTAGGTTAAATATAGCTTTTTACTAGTTAAGAAGAAATACTAATTAGTAAAGTACTACTTTTAAATATAAGAGATATTAGGTTAAGTATAGCTCCTTATTAAATAGAGGGACTAGGGTAAAGTACTATTCCTTACTAGCTATAATCCCCGAGATACTATTAGTAAAGTATAGCTCCTAATAAAGATTTATAACTAGGTACTAAAACTAACTATTATTATAAAATAGAAAGAACTAATACCCCCTAAGAAACTTCTATAGCTAATATTACTATAGAAAAGTTACTATAATAGTATTTAAGTATAACTATTACCCTACTCTATAAAAAGATTATAGTACTAATTACTAGGTTAGTAGAGAAAGAGTTAGAACTTTCCCCTAATACTACTACTATCTTCCCGGAGTTTACTTATATAGCTTCTATTTTTTAAAAAAAACCCCTTCTTTTCCCTAATAAGTTCTTAGGTAAAAGAAAAAAACATAATACCTAAACTTACTAGATTAGAGGAAAATTAAAGATTAATTAAGATTTCTTTAAGATAGATAAGTAGAAGTAATACTTAATTTACTCTTACTTAGACCCTAAGGTCTAATAAGTAGTAGAAACCTTCTTTATAGCTAGAAAACTAGGGGGGAACTAGGATCTCTAAGACTTTATAGTATACTTAGATTATATTTACCTAGATCCTAATATCTAGTCCCGAGCTATTACCTAACTATAATCCTTCTACTAGAAAAATACTAAGAAGTTTATTACTTTTCTTTTATAATTCGAGAAAATCCTCGTAAATACTAGAAATTATAGTTAGTTTAATATAGTTTAGATCTTTTTACTAGAGATTATACTAGTCCCCTACCTAAAAAAGCTTTTTATTATAATTAAGTTCCTTACTATTTATAATTAGTAGTTTTTAAAAGTATAGGATATTACTTAGAAGATAAAGTATATAAAAGTACTACTAACCTAGTAAGCTTTAGCTATTTATCCTTTTATATTAAAAAATCGGGATAGGGATATAATAATAACTAGGGCTATATATAAGTAGTACTATTACTATAAGTCTTCTAGTTCTATAAGCTCTACTAAAAAAGCTCCCCTACTATAGAGGGATATATATAAATATTATAGTTATTATAAAAGAGGTTATATTACTAGGAATTATACTAATACTAGTATAGTAAAGAAGAAAAAGAAAGGATTAAAGGTTATTAAAATAGAACCCTAGAAGCTAAAAAACTTAGAGGATAATACTAGTTCCCCCCCTAGTAAGGAAGAAGATATAGGAAAAAAGTAATTCTAATATAAACTTAGGTATTAGAACTTATAAAAATAGAATCTTAGGAATAGAGGAAATAGTAGAAGTAGGAAAATAGTAAATAGTTAGCTACTATCTAGATAAGAATTAATAGAGGCTATATTATTAGTATTTTAGTAGATACTAGTTATAATACTTATACTATTATTAATATATCTTTTATAAAGAAGTTATACCTATTACTTATTAATATAATAAAAAGGAAAATAAAGGGTTATACTAAGGATAAACTGTTACCTAGTAGTACTTTAGGGGTTATTAAGTTATCCCTAGAAGTAAGAAGGTATATGTAAGAGATCTACGCTTATATTATAAAAAAGCTATTACTAAAGTTATATTTCAGGCGATTTTGGATAGAAGATAACCGTATTATATATAATACTAGTACCTAGTAGATAAAATATAATAAAGGAGGGGTTATAGTATACCTAGAATACTAGGAAGAACTTACTAGGATTTAGGAGATTTAGTGAGTATACTTTTTAAATATAAACTTTTTTTTAATTATATATTAGAGGATTACTAAGATACAAAGCTTAGTATTAGGGGCTTACTAGGTAATATTTATTAACCTTGAAAATATCGAGAAAGCTCTAGTACTAAAAGCTTTAGTTAATCCGAAGAAGTATATCCTAGTAAGTATACTTAAAGAGTTCCTAGACTTATTTAATTTAGAGAAAGCTTATTAAGTACTTATTAATAGGGAATTACTAGATTATATAATTTTATTAATACCTGATAAGGATAGGAATAATCCCCCCCTACTTTAAAACCCTTTCTATAGTATATTATAATAAGAGCTACTAGTATTTAAGAAGATACTAAAGGATTTCTTTAATAAAAAGTTTATTAAAACTAGTAGGTTAGTTACTAAAATACCTATTTTCTTTATTAGGAAGCCTAGTGGAGGTATTAGGTTCTATATAGATTATAAAGCCTTAAATATAATTATAAAAAAGGATAGATACTTACTATTTCTTATATTAGAAACCCTCTAGAAAGTTACTAGTACTTACTAGTTTACGAAGCTTGATATTATTATAGCTTTCTATAAGATATAGATTAAAGATAAAAACTAGGAGAAAACAGTATTTTATACCTAGTATAGCTTTTTTAAGTAAATTATTTACCCCTTTAAGCTTACTAGGGCTCTAGTAATATTTTAGTAATATATTAATAAAATATTATATAAGTTCCTAGATAATTTTATTATAGTATATATTGATAATATCTTAATTTATACTACTAGGTTAAAAAGGATTATAAGGTTTAGGTATAGAGGGTTTTCTACTACTTTACTAATACTAGGTTATTTCTAGATCTAAAGAAATATAAGTTTTTAATAATTATAGTAAAATATATAAGGTTTATCCTAATAGTAGGGAAAAGTATTTCTTATAACCCTTTTAAATTAGCTATAATTAAGGATTAGTTTTCTCCTAGGTTTATAAAAGGGGCTTGAAGTTTCTTAGGGTTTTATAATTATTATAAAGATTTTATCCTTAAGTATAGTAAAATTATAGAACTATTAACCTAACTAATATAGAAAGATTTCNACTAGTATTTACTAGTTTATAAAGTTTAATATTATTATAGTTTTCTATAAGATATAGATTAAAGAAGAAAACTAGGAAAAGATAGTATTTTATATTTAGTATAGTTTTTTTAAGTAGATAGTTTACTTTTTTAGGTTTACTAAGGTTTTAGTAATATTCTAATAATATATTAATAAGATATTATATAAGTTCCTAGATAACTTTATTATAGTATATATTAATAATATCTTGATTTATACTACTAGGTTAAAGAAAGATTACGAGGCTTAGGTATAGAGGGTTTTCTACTACTTTACTAATACTAGGTTATTTCTAGATCTAAAGAAATATAAGTTTTTAGTAGTAATAGTAAAGTATATAAGG
>RYZW01001763.1:0-17520 GCA_004367215.1 Colletotrichum trifolii | reverse complement strand
CTAGCAGCTTACTAGTACCTGATGTCTTAGGTATAGTTGTCGGGACTCGGGTAGAGCTGGAGTTAACTAGTTGGGCGTAGCCTGTAACAATTAGATATTTTCTCTTCTAAGAAATAAAGTTTATTCATATATATTTAAATGCTATATCTTTTATTACTATTAATCTACGAAATATCTTTTATATTATTATTATTAATCTATTTAATTAGAGAAGCTAATAGCTTACTCTCTACTATAACTATTAGTAAACATATTACCCCCTAAAATATAACTTTAGCTTTACTACTCCTTATTAATTATTATAGCTAGTTTCTAGTTAATCTAAAGCTAAACCCCTTATAGCTATAGCTAGTATACTTACCTTATATTAACGTTCTCGATAATAAATAACTAATAACTCTTTCCGCGATAACCTTATACCTTTATACCTTTACGCCTTTATAGCTACGTATAATTCGAATATCTTAGGTACCTCTCTTTTTATAAGTAGCCGTATAGACTTCGAGGGCATTTTGAATTTATTATAAGGAATACGGAGAAATAACAAGTTATAGAATACTTAGCTCTTATAAGTACTTTATCTTATTTTATTTTTAAGAAGTCTAGAAAAGTTCTTAATTTTATAGTTTTAATAGTTACTTTTAGTTATATATACTAAACTGTAGTCTTAATAAAGTTTTTCTTAATTATAATTATAAAGTTTCCTATTACTATAAGATTAAATATCATTACTAGGAATATAATTATCTATAATTATAAGTAATTTTATAACTCATTTAACTAGTTATAAGCTAGTATTAGTATAAATAGTATTATTAGATATAATTTATAGTTAAATATGTACATAAGATAAAGAGTTTAGATACTATTCCAGGTATAGAGTAAAGGTAACTAGGTTAGTTCATTAAATAACTTAGTATTTTAAAACTTCAATAAGAAGTCTTTTACTACTTTTCTATTCTATTCACTTATTTTTTTAAAAATAGTCTTCATGTTACTTTAGAACAATAAATTATTTGTTTCTCTCATTTACTTTGTTATTTCTGAGTATTTTACAGTATTAAAGTTTTTACTATTAAAAAGCTACTTTAATTTAATAATATATTTTACTATTACCTTACTAAGGAAAAGCTAATAGCTCGCTTTCTACTATAACTATCACTAGATATATTACCACCTAAAATACGACTTAAGCTTTCTTATCCCCCTACTAATAACTATAGCTAGCTTCTAGTTAATCGAAGGCTAAACTCCTCCTAGCCATGATAGCTAGTATACTTACTTTATATTCATCTTTTTATAAATAATAAATAACTAATACCTCTTTCAATAACAATTTTATAATTTTATAATTTTATATTTCTATACTTCTATACTTTTATAGCTATATATAATTTAAATATCCTAAGACGTTTGATTACTACTAACTATAAATACTCTATTCAAATATTCATTATAATTTAATATCTATAATTATAAATCTATTTAATATAGTAATTTAATATCTAGCTAGTTTTTTACCGTTTTATAATAAGAATAGTAAGTTCGAATTCTATAATGGGTAACTATAACTAATATTCTTACTAGTTATATAAACTATATAATAACTACTACTAGCTATTAGCTTTTACTACTAGCTATTAATAGCTAGTAATAAATACTACTAGCTAGCTAGTAAATAGTATTAAATATCTATAATCTCATAAAAAGTAATTATAATAGATAGATATATAAGAATATAGCAAAAGACCTTAACTAGAAAAAGTTCAAATATATAGGAAAAGTCTATATTACTATATAAACTATTACTTAAAATATCTAAGTGATAATCTTTCTACTAAAAGCTTTTCTAACATTTTACTAGTTAGTTACTAGGTATATTATATAATCTATTTATTATATCTTTCTAATTATCCCCTATTCTAAAGACTTTAGTTCCCAAAACTATAATTATATTCCTTAATATCTTTTATAAAATGTATACTATATTACTAATTACGTTTTATATATAATATTTCTTTTAATATTAGTAATTTTCTTATTATGATACTATTATCTATTCAATTAATTTTATATAGTCTAAATCATAGAACTCATTTTTACTAACACTATTACTAAGTGTTTATCTATTCTTTGTATTATTCATTAATATATCTATTATTATCCTATTAATATATTAATATTTTTAATTTCATAGTATTAACTTAGTATAAATAGTTTTGTGAAACCTATTATAATCCACTATAAGATCTTATCACATACTTAGTAAGTATTATCTATTTTCTTCTGTATTTATTTCGTTATTCTTTTATTTTCTATTTTTACAGTATTTTACCTTTAGATATCTTCTTATATTTACTATTTAGTTTACTATTTCTTCTCTTCTCTATTTATTTTCTCTTCTTTATCTTTATCTTTCTCTTTATTATCTTTATACTATATATTCCGCGATATTGTTATATGTTATTTCTATTATTATTATATTTTAGGTTTTTAGTTATAATAGTAATAAATTACTAATAAAGATTCTTTTTAGTTTTAGTTTAGTAATTATTTACTTTACTTTAGTTATCTTTCTTTATTTTACTTTAATACCTAAAGGTTATTCTATATTATTAGTAATTATATAATAAAGTATATTTCTTATAAGAAGGTTAAGTAGAAGTATTATAATATAAGCTATTCTTTTACTATATTTTTACTCCTTATATTAATTCTAGTCTTTGAAGTTCTATTTGATTTATATAGTACTATTTGAATAATCTAGAACAAAACTATTATTTTTTACTATATATTTGAGTAAAAAAAGATAATTTCTAAATATAAAAATAAACTATTCTATATACTTACTAAGCTATTATTAAAGTAGTAGTAAGTAGGTAATATTATTCGTAATGTCTTTAAGAGTATAATAAAGAAGAAGTTTATTATAGATAATTTGTCTTCTAAGAAATATGATCTATTTATAAGCATTTATATAGTATATATTTTATTACTATAAGGTACTAAAAACTCGTTATATTTTTGCTGCTAATAAATCGAATAGTTTGATATCTTAGGACTTATATCTAAAATACTTTGCTAATTATGTATTATATAACGTATTTATTTTTAGAATAATAGTTTTACTATTATTCTAGAATAATAGCTAGTTTATTTCCTTAATAATCCCTATTACATTTTACTATTCAAAAGTATTTAAACCTTTCTTATTATAAGATCTTGTTGACTTAACAATCAATTTCGCTACTATATTCCTAGCTATTCAGAACATAATATATCTATATACCCTATTACTTTTACTACTAGTTATCCAATTCCTTGTAAATCTCATATTATTACGCTTTACTAAATATATATCCTAAGTTTATTATTAGTTTTAATACTAATAATAAAAATGATGGTAAAGATAATAGTAAGAATAAAGAGTTTAAAGCTATAGAAACCCCTTTATAGTTTCCCTATTTTATTACTAGTAATACTAATATATCTATACTTATTAATCATATTCTATGTATTAAAATTTACTTAGTAAACCCCTCGTATTATTCTTCTCCTAATAATATTAAAGAGGAAGAGGAAAAAGAAGAGGAAGAGGAGGAGGATAAGGAATTCCCTACCAAAAATATAAAACCTATTCAAGTAATTTTGTATTTACCCCTATAATTTCTATATCTAGTAGTTACTAGCCTATTACCTAAAAGTCTACTATTTCTTAGAAAGCTATACTAACT
Source organism: Colletotrichum trifolii (assembly GCA_004367215.1). Taxonomy (NCBI): domain Eukaryota; kingdom Fungi; phylum Ascomycota; class Sordariomycetes; order Glomerellales; family Glomerellaceae; genus Colletotrichum; species Colletotrichum trifolii. The sequence goes on along the minus strand of RYZW01001763.1, from coordinate 13,786 downwards.
AAGAAAACTATTATTATAAAAGAAGTTTTTATGATTAAGAAAGCTATTATATTTATAGTATTTACTATAACTCTAGTACTTATCTTTATTATACTTATAATATTTACTATATCTATAGTACTTATTACTCTTACTATTCCTACGAAGGAAAGTTAGCGATACCTTTATAAGAATAAACCTAAGTTTTAAATATAATAACTGTTTTGTTTTATATATACTAATTAAGTTATTACTAAAATATATTAGTTTTTCTAGTTTAGAGATATCTTTCATAGAATAATATTTAAGTTATTCAAGTAGTTAATAGAATTATTTCCCCCTTTGTTTCTAGGATATAGTTATTAAGCTCTTGTTATTAATATTAAGCTAATTATCCTCCTTCTTATAGTACTAGATTATCTATTTTCTAACTTCTTACATAGTTTCTTATATATTTTTTAAGTTAAGTATAATTCTTTATATATTATACTCTATAAACTACTTACTTATTTTATAAAAACATATGTATTATTTCTTTATCCTTATTTTACTATAATATTTTGTATTCTTTAGTCTATAAAGGTATTTTTCAATTTAGGGAAAATAATTTAGCTATTAGTATCTTTTTACTATTTTATCTATAGTTTAAGTAAAGAGATAGGGAAAATATTACATTTCTACTAATACTATTCTAGTAAATATACTTTATATACCTATTCCCCTATTCTTTTAATTATGAAGATTTTCATATATTCTAATATTAACTTCTTGTATAAAGATTTAAAGTTTTGTATTTCAAACCTAATAATTATTCCCGAGTTATATACTTATAATGAATATTTCGAGTTATGTGTTTACTTAACTTTTAACTATTATTTACTAATATTCTACTATTTAGTAATATATTTAGTTAATATAAGTAACTTATTTTATAATAATTTATATTATTAGGTCTTTCTTTATTATATATTTTACTATTCTTAAGTATAACTTATATAGGCTTTCTATTAGTAAGTATTTAGTAGTAGCATATGTATTATTATTATATATAAATATAGTTTCCCTAATTACCTGCTTGATGTAGTAGTTTAACGTCTAGCTAGCTCTCACTATTTTATTGTAAGAGTAGTAGGTTCGAATCCTATAGCGGGTAAATATAACTAATTCTACTAGTGATATAAACTATATAGTAACTACTACTAGCTATTAGCTTTTACTATTTACTATTAATAGCTAGTAATTATTAATAACTAGTAATAGATATTACTAGCTAGTAGTATTAGTACTATGTAATTGTAATCTTGTAATAAGTAATTATGATAGATATAGGCCTATACTTACTTTCCTTTTATGTATACTTTCTATATTTGTTAGCTATAATATTTACTAAGTATATCTTACTACTTGAGGTTTCTTCTATTTAAACGGTTCCTTAGAACTAGTATTATCTATAGAGTTTATAAGGTAAGAGCTGACTACTAGGTACAGCTTCCTTTACAGGGTCCCCCGAGAGGTATATGACTTTAAATAGATCAGAGACCTTCAATACAACCCCTAAAATAATTTAACTAATTTCTCTATAGCTAAATAAAATAAGAGAATTATTAAGAATATTTTTAATAGTCTAAAAGGGAAGAATATANTCTATTTTATATGTAGGAAATTCATTATTTTTACTTATATTTAGGAATACAGGAAAATCAGAGAGTTAGAAAGAGATTTTAAAGTCTAGATTTCATCCACTAAATGCCCTATAACATACCCTAAAGCCAAAACTCCAGATTTCTGACTTTTGTTTTTTGAATATATAAAGCGTAATTGAAATAGGAAAACTCTAGCATTTAGATATATTATATAGACTTATATAAGAGATATATATAGATTTTCTAGAATTAATATATTTATCATTACGTAAACTATTTAATGTTGAAAAATCGTGTTTTTGGTGTAAAAACGCTGTTTTTGACGCATTGACCGTTTTTAATGTCTCCTCACTGTAGGTATATATGTAAGGTAAGAGCTAACTACTAGGTATAGCTTCCTTTAAAGGGTTCCCGAGAGGTATATAATTTTAAATAGATTAAAGACCTTTAATATAACTACTATATTTTTCTTAAGTAAAATTATTAAGACAATTAGTAAATTACTAGTGAATATTCTAAAGTAATATTCTAATGTCTAATATATTTATCTTATTTAACTATTTACTTATAAATAGTATACTATTAATAGTTATTATTTAATTAGTTATTCTATTATATACCTTTCTTAAAGTTAACTAATAAAAAGTTTATTCTCATTATTAATAATACTTTCTAGAGTACTAAACTAGTATTCTATTCTTTTATAAAGTATTACTACTAGGTCTATAACTATTATTTTCTTCATCGTTAGAATAAATACTATAAATCTTTAAATATATTTATAACTATTAGAATAGTATTATTTATATTACTATTTCTATACATACTTCTAGTAATTGTATGATAAAATCTATACTACTTTCTTCAAATAGTCTTATTAGGATAAGTAGAAACTATACCTAGTTATATAGTTTATATTTTAGTATTTTAATATCTTAGTAGATTTAATATAATATTATATAGCTTTATATATCTATAATCATATCATTCTAATAGAAGGTCTTTTTTATAAAGTTATAGGTCTTATTAGTACTTATATAGCTTATTTTACTTTTATTATAATATAGGTAAATGATCTGATATCTCAGGAATTCTATATTAAATACAACTAGTTTTCCTTAGAAGAAAAGCATTTTGTCTACATTTACTAAATATTCCTTCCACTTACTAATTAATCTATAAACTTTCTTTATATATATTTAATCACTTTTACTATAGATCTATGGCTTTTTAACGATTTATTTAATATTTCTACAATTCTTTATAGAATATACTATTTTATATTTTTTAAGATTTTCTATTATTGAGTATAGGATATACTATACTTGAATAATAATCCTAGCCTTCTATAAGTTTCCTTTACTTATTAGTACTTACTAGGTATTCTCTACTTTCTTATATATATTTTTACTATAAGTAATTATAATTATAACTTTTACTATTTGTCTAGTATTCCTAGTAAAGTAGGTTTCTAGGGAAGTTAAGTAGTTTTTATTTCTAGGTTTAGTTTTTATACTAAACTATTCTTTCTATATTTATATTGTTTAGATAAAAGCCTTTACTAATTCTAAGTTTCTTTTAGTTCTGTAAGATTTTAGTAGGTATTTACTAATACTATTCTAGTAAATTATAATCTATTTATAAAAATTGATAATATATTATATTATTCTATTTCTTCTTTTATACATCTCAGTTATTTCAATAGTCTTTATATTAGATTAGTAATTCTGAACTAACATTCTAGATTAAAGTTCAATACTAAAAGCTTATAAATCTACTAAGTAAGTTTTTCCTCAAAGTCTTTTATTAGTATTATAATAATACTTATTAAGATTTAATAGTTTATTAGGATTGTAAATTTCTTTAAAAATCCTATTAAATAATATTCCTAATAGGTAAGGTTTTTAACAATAACTAGTAGCTCCTATTAGCTTATTCTATATTTCTATTTTATTCTACTAAGTTTTCTAGAATAATAGGTAACTAGTTATTACTAGTTTTCTATTTTTTATAATAAGATACTAAACATTACTTATTATAATATATCTATCTTTACTTTAGTTTTTCTAATAAAGTCCTAGTACTAGAAAACAGTTACTAAGTAAACAATATCTTATAGTACTAAGAATATAGATTTTATGTTTTCTAGTTATAAAAAGATGTTTCTTTCTATTTTCCCTTTAAAGAATATTATACATAATATTATTATTTCCAAGTAATTAGTAATGAATTTATAGTAGAAGTAATAGAAATTTAAGAATATTTCAAGTTCTTTAAATATTTCTAGTAATTTCTATTCAGTATCAATTTAGACTTTTATTAAGTTAATTTTAATATTTTCTTAAGTAATTTAAAAAGCTATACCTTATAGCTTGTATAGAGAGCTATGATAGCTAGGATCGGATTACTAATAGTAGCTTAAAACTACTGTATAATAAAAAGCCTCTTATAGCTATTACTAGTTAACTTATTAAGTTAAAGTCTTATAATTTATAGAGACCTATTTTTTACTATTACGTTTTCTTTTACTAGACTTTTAGCTATTTTCTTATAATTCTTTAATTGTAATTTCTTAGAAGGGTAGAACTGGGATTTTAGTAATTACTCTATCACGATAAATAGCTGGCGAATATATATTAGTAGCATTAGAAGTAATAATAATACCTGAAATTACAGTTACTAAAACTAGTACCAAAATTACTAGTAATATAGTAACTATATCGCTTAACCTTTAAATAGTAACTATAGTAGTATTTATATATCTCTTTAAATAATAGTTTTCTTTTATAGAGATAATATTAGCTTGGTTTTCTAGCAGTGAATATATAGTAATTGTTATACTATCAATTCACAAAATAACTACTAATTATAAGGATTATTCTAAGTTTCCTAATTTTTTTAATAGTCTTTTCTACAAGAGTATTATTTCATATAAAATTAAGGATTAGTTAATAGTGATTTTAGATACTTATATATTATAGCTATAAACCTCAGAAACATACAAAAATGTAATAGGTTATAATGAAACTTTCTTATACTTTCTAGATTCTTTAGTAGAATTATTGATATATCTTATGTAACTTTATATAAGCTAATTCTATAGTATTTATTTGCTAATTAGTAACTAATTTGATTCTATATAAACTACATTTCTATAGTATACTATATATATTTTAGTATAAGGGTTAATTCTTATTAAAGTCTTATACTAAATAATCAGTCATTTATAGGGTTCTAAGTATTAAGTTTCTAGAAATATCGAGATTATATACTTTTCCTTTTTTCTTTCATTTAGAAGTTAAACTATAGAAATATTTATAGTATTAGAAGTTTGATAACTAATAACCTAAAATAGTAACTTTAGTAATTAAGTATTTATAAGAGATATTATAGTTTTATAAGGAAGGTTTTAGTAGTTTTAAAAGTATTACTACTAAGGGGTTAGTACCTAAGTATTATAGGGAAACTATTATTCTAGAAACCTCTTTAGTGAAGAAATTACATTTTAAAGACTACTTCGTATATAAAGTATATAATAAGTTAAGTTATATTATAGTTATTTATTATTATAATAAGTTCTAAATATTTTACTAGAAGCTAAATTACTTTATAAAAGTTTATTATAAGTGTTTTAATAAAAACTCGCTAAAAAGCCTTTAGAACTATATTAAACTTAAGGTTATATTATATAGAAAAAATACTTGAGAACGTAAGTAGTTTACTAGTAGATATATATTACTATTTTAGTAGTTTAATTAGCTATAAGAAGTTTTATATATTCAATTAGTGATAAGATATTTTATAGGAAGCTTTACTATATATAGGAAGAAGTTAGATATCTTAGTTAAGTTTAAAGATATCTAGTTAATATACTAAACTTTTATTAATAGATAGGAAGTATTATTAGCTAAAAATAGTAATAAGAGTTTTACATACTAATATACATATAGGAAGACTTCATATATTAATATATATAGGGAAGACTTCTATATATCAATATATGTATAAGAGAACATTTATATATTAATATATATAAAAGAAGAACTTGTTTATTCTTGTAATTACTAATAGTCGGTGGATAACTAGTAAAACTATTCTTGAAAAGTAGCTATATAATATTTATAAGTCTTAGGGCTTAAAGCTTATAGAAGGAAAGATAGTTATAAAAACATATTTTATAGTTTATATAGAGAGCTGGGATAGCTAGGATTAGATTACTAATAGTAGTTTAAGGTTACTATATAATAAAAAGCTTCTTATAGCTACTACTAATAGAGTTATAGCTAAGTTTATTACTCTATTCAGAGTTATAGCTAAGTCTATTATTTACTCTATATTCTATCTCTCTATATAAAAAGTATTAAAAAACTTAAGTAGTCTCTAAATACTCTTATAACCCTATATTTTCTATTTATTCTAGAAAACTAGTTTTTAGAATTGAGGTTTTATAACCTATATAAATTAAACTCTAAATTAGTTAAACTTAAATATTAGAATATTTAATATTTAAGCTTTTAGTAGCCTATATATCTCAGAACTTTAAATATTCCATATAATATAATATTAACTTTTTTAAAATAAACTTTATTTTTAGTTATATAAATAATAAAGTTCCCTACTTCTATAGAATCCAAACTTCCTATTATTATTACTATTTCTACTAATACTAGTACTATTTTTAGATATTACTTTAAATTCCCACTACCGGCTAATAGCACTTACTAATAGCTGTTAATAGTTAGTTGTTGACGTTAATAGCTTAACGGCTAACAGCTATTAACGGCTAGTAAAAGGTACTAGCAGCTAGCTAGTATTAGTATTACGTGACTATAATCCTCTAAAGAGTAACTACGACGGATAGGCCTGTACTTTTTCTTTATAATAAATATACCTTCCTATTTACTAGACATTATATTAATTAACTATATTATTACTACCTCAAGTTTTCTCTTTTTAAATAGTTTCTCAATGCTAGTAGTATCTAGAGGGTATATAAGGTAAGAGCTGACTACTAGGTATAGTTTCCTCTATAGGGTTTCTAAGAAGTATATAACTTTAAATAGATTAGAGACCTTTAATATTACTACTATTACTTTAAATTCTCTATTCTTCTATAATTATTAGTTATATTATTCCTTTAACCTTATACTAGTACTTCAATATTAGTTTAATAAGTTATAAACCTAGCTTCTATTTACTTCTATTATACTAGCTTTCAATATTCAACCTAAAACCTATGTATTTATTCTTTAACCTTTTTCAAAAAACCTTTTCCAAATAACCTCTTTCGAATAGTCCTTTTTAAAGACCTGTCTCTTTTTACTACTATATAGCTGATTATATTAACTAACTATAAAGAAATTATACTAGTTAAAATAATAGGATTACTATTAGGCTAGTAAAAGAATTTATCAAATAGTAAAAACTGAAAATCTTAATTATACTTTAAAGTCTACCTAAAACCTTTATAAACTAATATTATATATTATCTCCTATGGATCTTATAAACTAAAAGCTTCTATAAATTATCTCCTAGAAACCTTATAAACCAGGGATCTGTATAAATTAACCTAAACTTTTATTAATTAGACTTATAATTACTAAAAACTATAAAGAAATATCTCTTATAAGATTGAGATATAAGGCTTTATAGTTTATAATCTCTTTTAATAATTAATCCCTAGAAATAAACTGTTAAACTATTATTTCTATTAATCTTTTTAATTAAGAATTTATCTGCTAGAATTAAACACTAAATATCTTAATTCTATACTAGAATCTAGATTAATCCTTTCTTAAATAATTACTTTAGTTATTAAATTTGTTTTTGAACCAAAAAAGTAACTCTAAATTAATCTTTATTCCTAAATTAAAAAGAACTCAGAATTATAATATTTAGTCTATTTATATAAAAGCTTTACTGATTCTTAAAAATAATTATATTAACTTAACTAAACCTATTTCAGCTAGAAGTACTAATAAATATAGAAAAATGTTAAATTATATTCAGTTAAACTATAAAAATAATCTTCTAAAAATTGTGGGAAATAGTAGAGATACTTATTTAGTATTTAATTATTTAAAGAAGACTCTATAAATTAACTAGCGTTTTGAATAAGTTTCTCATTTATAAAGAACCTTTTAATATAACTCTTAACAATTTTAAATCTATAAAAGAGTTTCTAAATAAGATAAAAAGCTTACTAAAAACTTATCTTTTGATAAGATTAAGTTATCTAATTAAGTAGTAATAACTTATATCTTGAATAATTTAGATACAAGTTATAAAAGATATATTATTCTAGTAATTTAGAGCTTTAGAACTAATAAAAACTCTTAAAAATTAAATTCTCTATTCTTTAATGTATTAGATGAATTTTAAAGCATAAAATACTTCTTCAATTAATTTTATTCTAAAGAAAAAGTTCTATAACTTAATTAAAATCTCTAAACTTAAACTAAGAAATAAGAAACTTTGGAAGGAATAGAGAAGTATTTTCTATAGTTATTATTAGAAAACTAATTATGCTAAGGAAGGTTATTCTAGTCTATATCCTAAAGAATATCCTAATCAAATAAAGTCTAAAAGAGACTTTTCTTCTTAAAAAGAAAGAAAACTACTTTAAAAAAGGTTAATATTATCTTTTTAGACTTTTTAGTTGAAAGGATTTCTAAAAACCTTATATAACTTAATTCTTCTCATAAAGAATAAGATAAAGAAAAAAGTATTAAGTTTAAGAATATCACTATAACTTAACTTCTTTCAAAGAAAAATCTTTATACTAATGTTACTTTAAATTCTTTGATTTCTAAAAAGATTGAAGAAACTAGGAGTTTTGAAAATATACCTAAAATGATTTCTTTTAATATTAATACTAAGACTACTATTAATATAATTAAAAATTATACTTCTTTATTTAATAAAATGAAAGTTTCGAAACTTATTAAATAAAGAGATACCAAAGAAATTATCTTAACTCTAAAAAGTAATTTTAAAATTACTTCTTATAAGATTAAATATCTCTTAAGTAATATTTAGTTTGTACTATAATTAGGTATTGATCTATTAAGTTAATCTAAGTTTAATTCTATTAGAACTTAGTTTATTCTTATTAATAAACCTATATTTATTAATATTCAAAGAAATAAGCTATTACTTATTAGAGCAAAAGTTAATAAGTTATATAAGTTCTGTATTGCTATCAAGAGTAATAAAGACTTAGTTCTTATAAATATTAATAAGAGTATTATTAACTTAAAAGTCTAGTATAACTAAGTAGATTATACTAGTAATATCAATAAGTTAATTAAGAATACTATTAATAATGTTAGTTATTAATATAGTAAAAGTAATTAACTAACTATTTGTGAAACTTACCTAAAACGTAAGTTTACTGATAGAATTAATAAAGATTTATATACTTTTAAAAAGTTTAAATATTTTAATTATATTCTTTAAGACTTATGTAAACCTATTACTCTAGGAACTAATAATTACTATAAATACTTCATCTTATTCATAGATAAGTATAGTAGATTTATCTAGGGAAAACTATTAAGATCTAAGAATTCTAAAGAAATTATCTTAGCTTTTAAAGAGTTTATTATTTAACTAATAATAATAATAATAAAAGAATTAAAGGGGTCAATATTAATAGTAGCTCTGAATTCTTAAATAATAGAATAAAGATTATTTATCTAAATAATAGTATTATTTATAATATAAGACTACTATGTACTTATAAACTAAATAGGTTGATTGAGAAAGCTATTAGAACTATTATTAATAAAACTAGAACCTTTTTCTATAATTCTAGTTTTCTACTTTATCTTTAGGGCTTAGCTATACTAGTTTCTATATATCTATATAATATAATACTATATTTTTCTATTAACTTTAAAACTCCCTATAAACTAAAAAGTAAAAGAAAACCTTTTATTTCTAATATAAAAGTATAGGGAAGTCTCTATTACTATAAAGTTAAATATAAGTATTTAAAGGAATTAGATTTTAAGTCTAAGAAAGGTACTATAGTTACTTATAGTTTTAATACTTATTGAATTTAGGATTATTAATCTTGAATTATTTTATAGTCTTGACATATTATAGTTTTAGAGAATATATTTAATTCTTAACTCCAAAAAACTTAACTATTTTTAATAATACTTTTTCTTCAATATCTCCTAAACCTAGTTAACTTAGTATAGAAAATAAATCTAACTAACTTAATTCTAAATCTTCTATAAATCTAGTTAAGGTTAAGTCTAGTAAAGGTCCTATTAAAAATACTAATTTACTTCTTTATTTTAATAAAATTATAGATAGTGATCACTTAGTCTTTTATCCTATTAAAAACTAAATAGTTATTCTATAATCTTTCTTTATTGTTTTATAGAAAGTAATACAAATATTCTAAAAAGAATAACTCTTTCTATAGAAAATCCTTTTCTAAATTATAAATTAAGAATAGATTATAAGAATTATTTATATAAAGTAAGTATACTCTTTATAGTTAAAAGCTATCTTTCTTTAGTTCTTTATACTAATTCTAATTGATCTATGTTTAGTAATAACTTATTTGTAGATAAGAATAGAAACTTTTATATAGTTTCCCATATTCTATCTATAAATACTCTCTTAGAACCAACTACCTTTTTAAATACTACAAGTTCTTATAATAGTAAAAACTAGATTTAAGCTATAGATAAAAAGGTTAAATCTATTAAATCTATAGAAATTTAGACTATTATGATTTTTACCTAGTATTTCTTTAATCAAGAAAAATAATATTAATATATTAAGAGGTAAATAAGTCTATGAAATCAAGCCTAATAATTAGGATCCTGGAAGTCCTATATATAAATTAAAATAGATTACTTAAGGTTTCAACTAGTACTTTAGTATTAATTATTTAGAAACTTTTAGTACTATTTATAAGCCTAAAAGCTACAGATATTTACCTATAATATCGATATACTATAACTAGATTTTAGTTTAGTATAATATTACTATAGCTTTTATTTATACTAAAGTTAATAAAAAGATATATATTAAGTTACCTACTAGCTATATCTATAATAAAAATTCAAAAGATTTAGTTTTTAACGAAAACTATAGGAATCAGCCTTTCATTTATTTACTAAATAAAACTCTATATAGGTTAAACAAAACCCTGGGCGATAATATTAATACTTTAAATTAATTGTATATAAAATTAGTTTTAAAGCTTTTCTTTATAATAAAAGAACTTTTAGTCTTAATATTAGTTTTAAAAGAAAGAAATACTTAGCTATTTTAACTTATTATATTAATAATATACTATTAAGAGCTAATAATTCTACAACTTCAGAGTATATTTATAATAACCTTTAAAAAATATAAAAATTCAAGATCTAGGAGAACTAACTACTTTTTTAAGTCATAATTTAATTATTAACTAAAAGAATTGAATATTAGAAATAAATCAGTTTAAATATACTAATAAAATTCTTACGAGATTTAATAAAAAGGATACTTATAGATTTAATATTCTAATAGATCATAAATCTAAATTCTTTAAGAATAAGGATATTACTTCAAAAGAAGATATATTAGAATTTAAGAAAAGAGTCAGAGCTTTATTATATTTACCTTAAAAACTAAACTAACTATTACTTTAGCTATTATAACCATATCTAGACTTTCTTTAAATCCTTCTAAAGAATACTTTATTACTTTTAATAGGATATAGGGTTACTTGAAAAAGAACCCTAACTATAAGTTAATCTATAACTATAGTAATATTAATATCTTTAATTTATATAGGTTTGTAGATTCTGATTAGGTAAGAGACTTAAATAATAGAAAATCTACATTAGTTTACACCTTTTACCTAGATTTTAATAATATTATAAGTCATAGTTCTATAAAGTAAACAATAGTAGCTTTATCTACTTATAAAGCTAAATATATAGTTCTAGTAGAAGCTGCTAAAGAAGCTATTTATTTATATAATAATTATAGTTTTATTAATATTATTTTAAGATTTAGAGTTTTAAATAAGCCTATTATCTTTATAGATAATTAATTAGCTAAAAAGCTTACTGAAAATACTAAACTTTATAAGAAAGTAAAATATATTAATATTCATTATCATATTATAAGAAGTTTTACTCATAATAAGATGATTAATCTCTATTATATAAATGCGAATAATAATATTACTGATTTTCTCAATTAAGCCTTTAGGGTAAGTTAAATTTAATAATATTATTAAGAGGATTTTAAAGACCAATTTTCAGAATATTCTTCCCTCTTATAAGGAAAATAAGTTAGATTATCCTTTTTCCAAAGATTAATCTTTTCCTTTAAACTTCTTCGAAAGTTTTAGGTTTTTTAGATTTTTCTCTGTATTTTGATCTTTTCTTTCAAGTTTTTGATAAAGTTTTAGGTTTTTCTTAATAATATTCTATTTTCTCTAGTTTGTTTCTATATAGTTTCTAGAGTTTTTATTTTATTCTTCTGAATGTTCTAAACTATTAAAAGATTATATATCTTATATATTTTATAGGGGGATATTAGAGTTATAGCTAAGTCTATTGTTCTATTTAGAATTATAATTAAGTTTATTTTTTAATCTATATTCTATTTCTCTATATAGAAAGTATTAAAAGACTTAAGTAGTCTCTAAATATTCTTATAACCCTATATTTCCTATTTATACTAGAAAACTAGTTTTTAGAATTTAGGTTTTATAGCCTATAATAATTAAACTCTAAGTTATGTAAACTTGAATATTAGAATGTTTGATATTTAAGCTTTTAGTAACCTACATATCTCGAAGCTTTAAATATTCTATATAATATAAGGTTAATGTATTTGAAATATATTCTATTTTTAGTTATATAGATAGTGAAGTTCCCTATTTCTATAGAATCCGAACTTCCTGTCATTATTACTATTTCTATTAATACTAGTATTATTTTCAGATACTACTTTGGATTCTCTATTCTTCTATAGTTAATAGTTATATTATTACATTAACTTTATACTAGTATTTTAGTATTAGTTTAATAAGTACTAGTTAGCCTACTAAGTTAAAGTTTTATAACTTATAGAGACCTACTTTTTACTACTACTCTTTCCCCTACTAAGCTTTTACCTGTTCTTTCATATAATTATATATCTTAGGAAACTTCTTTTTTCTATATTGAATTTATATCTAGAAAGCTTGGTAAAATAATATATTCTATATAGTTCAGCGAGTATTTATAATAGTCTTTTAGTATAGGTTTTTCTAGTATTTATTATATATAGTATAATATTATTTATATATACTATATAGTATATATAAATCAAGATAGTAGGAATATAGTTGATATACATCTAGAAAGTTACTAATATATTAGAAAGTTTAGATATCATTATTATATATCTATAATAGCTGTATTATATTCTAAATACTATCTTCTAATTGCTTTCTAGTTTAATTTTAATATAAAAATCAGTATTTTTGAAATTAATTCTTAAAATCTATATTATTCCCTAGAGTTTATCTAGAAGCTTACTAGTAAATCGTACTAAGTTCTAGTTTCTAATTATATCTTTTCTAAGATTCCTATACTTAATACATAAGTATAAAGAGTTATCTTTCTTTAGAATAAAAAAGATCAATATATTTATTTTATTTATAGATAGCCATATATATTTATTTACTATGTTTTCTATGAAATATATACTTTGAACTTTTCTAGTTATTATTTACTTAGTAAATATATAAGTTTATAAAGTATTTTTTATTTAGCTTTAAGTTAATTATATATTTAGTATTTTCGAGGACTAGAACTAACTTTACTATATTTGTATTATATATTTCCTATTTATATATGAATTTCCTAGAGATATTTATATATATAATAACTTTATTTATTTCCCTAAAGATGTCTATATAAACTTTAAAGTCCTTGTTTATGTTATTAATATATAGTATATAATTAGTCTTATTATTCTTAATAACCTTTGAAATATATATTTCTAGTTTAACCATGGATATCTATTTATAATACTAGATATTTATCCAGATATTTATTATACTACTTTCTTAACTTATATAATACTATTTTAATAGGAGGTTTATATTAGAGTTATAGCTTAGTCTATTATTAACTCTACATTCTATCTCTCT
>RYZW01001762.1:0-17521 GCA_004367215.1 Colletotrichum trifolii | reverse complement strand
TAAATATATAAAAAACTAGGTCTAAGCTATAATTTAGTTAGGAGAGTATAAATATTATTTATTTTGAACTAAAGAAGAAAAGAGAAGTTCTTATAAAAAGTATAAAAAGTCTACTTAGGAGTAGTACTAGGGGCCTATTAGTAGTGTATTAGTACCTGACTTCTTAGGTATAGTAATCGAGACTTAGGTAGAGCTAGAGTTAACTAGCCAGGCATAGCCCGTAACAATTACTAGGAATATACTTATTTTGGAGATTTATATTATAGTAGTTAGTATAGATCTTACTTAAATTATAGTTATATTAGTTAAGAAAATCCTTAAATACTAAAACGTCTCCTAGATTTTAACTATTATATATATTAACTTATATTTATTCTATAGATGTTTTATAAAGTTTAGTACTACTAAAGAGAAATACTTAATAATTGATATTATAGTATTAAAGTAGTTATATAAGTACTATAAATTCTATAAAGTATAGTAGATTAATAGAAATAATAATATTACTAACATATTCATGAAAAATACCCTAGACTATATTTTTAAGAGATTTATTAATTCAAACTATATAACTATTTAAATAGAGGGATAGGTTACTTAAGTAAAGTAGATAATATAGGTATTTAGATATTATTAGGTAAAGTATAAAAAGATCGTTTTTGATATTATGCTACGCTTGTTTTTATTACTATTTTAATAGTATTTTTAGTATATATTTATAGTATTTTCAGTACTAGCTTTTATATATAAATAAAAGAGGTATAAGGTATATAGTAAAAATGTAAAAAGAAAAAGTTGCTAGTATCGGTAATACTATACTATATAGTATACGCTACTATATATAGTATATATACCTCTATATATATATAGTATAAGTAGCTATATACCTTAGTATATAGTATATATAGCTATATACTTTATATACCCCCCTAGTAATACTTATTACTTACTATCTCTTTATACTATAGTAGTTAGTAAGTAACTACTATATTATAGATCTAGAACTCTATATACTTACGCGTAAGTATATAATATAGTAATACTAATAACAAATACTAAAACCTTTTTATACTTATATAACGAGATCACATATAGTATATAATTATCCCCTTACGGATAAACTAAAAACTACTATCCTTTTACTAGAATATTCTATTATGATCTAATATTATAGTAGTAGTTATATTAAAAATCTTTAATCTATTTAAAATTATATACTTCTCTAAGACTTTTTAAAAGTAGTTATACCTAGTAATCGGTTCTTATTTTAAATACCTTATAAATAATACTAGTTTTAAAGAACTATTTGAATAGAGAAAACTTTAAATAGTAATAATACGGTTAGTTAAATATAATAGCTAATAAATAGAAAGTATATATATACTTATATCCGTCGTAGTTATTCTTTATAGGATCGTAATAAGTTATCACGTAATACTTACTACTAGCTATTATTACCTATTATTACTAGTTATTAATAGTTACTAGCTATTAATAGCTATTTTTAAGGTAGGTACTAATAACTAGTAGTAGTTGCTATACTTGGTTTACGTAACCGGAAGGTCTGTGACTACCGGTTACGCTTACCCGCTACAGGATTCGAACCTACTACTCTTACTATGAAACGGTAAAAGCTAGCTAGACGTTAAACCACTACATCAAACAGGTATAATCTAACATTATAATAATTATTTCTATTATATTTAGTAGGAAACCTCTACTTATATTACTACTATACTTACTACTCCCTTTTCTTATACTAAAAGTACTCTTATCTATACCCCTATTTCTATCCTTAAATAAGTTATTACTAGCTTCAATAGTATTCTATAAATAATAGTAAATTCTTCTTTTTTCCTCTATTTCTATTATACTTATTTCTTTAAATTAAAGTACTGTAATATATTCTAGTAATTGTACTATACCCTACTAATATTATAGCTATATCTTTAGCTTTATTAATACTAGTTTATTTATCTACTACTACTATATAATTAGTACTCTTCATTAGTACTAATAATACCCTACCTATAAATAACTACTACTTATTACTATCCTTAATAATAAAAAAGAAAAAAAGAGGATACTAATAAAACAGAGGAGCAATTCTATAAATATAAAGAAGTATAGAATAATACCGATTCTTCTATTTAATTTGTTTATTTGGTATTCTAGAAGTAAATATAGTAGCTAATTATATCTACCCCCTAGGGTCTATTATGTTACTTGATTTATAGGTTATATAACTTTTATTATCAGTAAATCAATATCAAGCTATTATTTTCTCTAAATATTCCTATACTATAACTTAAATTATAATATAACTTTATTATTAGTAAGGTCTTCTAAGGGTTCCCATATTAAAGTATTATAATTCTTCCATTTAACTAATATATTATAGTTATACTTTTACCCTAATATATTCTTCATTACTAGTATTTCCTTAATATCATAATTATCTTGGGTTCTATTCTTTTCCCTAGTAGGGATTAGGATAAGGTTAAGATATATACCTTTATATTATTATAATAGTAATAAGCTATTTGCTATTTACTCGATAAAGTTAATATAGAATATTAAGTAAATACTTATAGAAACATCTAATATAATATTTAGTAAGTTTAGCATATTAATAATTTCATATTTGGAAAATACCTAGTTAAGTCTCTTACTTGGTTAATCTACTTTAATATAGTATAGTAATAGCTATAATTTATCCCTAGCCTAGAACTTTTAGTTACTTATTATATTCTATTTATATTTATTTTATTATTTTACTATATATATATTATTACTACTTAAACTACAATAATACTATCTTTAAAGTAAGATAAGAAAACTAAAACTTATCCTAAACTAGAATATATAATTTATTTTACTATTTAGGAATATAATATAAGTATAATGTTAAACTTATTTAAGAGTTTATTTAAACTTATTTTAATTACTAAAGATTTCTTATTATTTAGTATTAGTTAGTAAGTAGTAATATAAACTAATTAGTCTAGTAATAAGAAAAGAATATATATTCATAAGAAAACCTAAATCTTAAGTATTATCTTTTCTATTTTACTATTTATTCAAAAATAGAATAATATTAATTATAATTATTATACCCCTTTTAACTAGTATAATATTGTCTAAAAAGTACTAACTTAATCTAAACTATAATTAGTAATAATTAATATAAAGAAATTATAGAACTACTACTAAGTATCCTAGACCTTCTCTATATAAGTTCAAGTAATTATAGATCTTATAATACCTAACTAGATATATTTTAATAACTAATCTATAATTACTATAAAGAACCTTAAGTTCCCTTCTATAATAAATAATAGCTTTATTATAAAATTAATAGAAATTTATAACTAGAATTTCTTCAGAATTATTAAGGGCTATAATAGGCTTGAGTAATACTATTAACCCTTATATAAATATTAGTAGATATTATATACTTATATAAAATATTTAATATCTTTTAATACACTATCTCAATACTAGTCTTATAAAAGTTCTATAAATATTAAATTAATACTAAAATAACTTAAAATTTAAGAATTATTAACTATTCAGAAACTTATAGTTATTAGTAATTTATATCTAAGGATTTAGACTTAGCTCTAGTAGAGTAGAATACTACTATTCCTTATTATATAATTAGTTATTTATATTATATTAAAGCTCTTAGGGGGAATATCTTTACTACCTAGTAAATAGTTTCTAGGTAAACCTTATATACTAGTATTACTATAATTACCTAATTCTATAATATTGGTAGTATAATACCCTGGAATATAATATATTCCTCTAGTAATTTACTAGTAACATACTAGTAGTTATCCCATATTTATATAATTCTTTTCCTAATTTTCCTCTATTTATATATCATAAATTAAGAATACTAGAGAAAGTTTTTTTTACTCCTATAATTAATCTAGAAAAGCTAGAAAACCTTTATTATAAACCTCGGTTTTATTATATTATCTTAGCTTTATTAAAAGAAAATATTAAAATACCTTACGAGGTAATCTAAGTAATATTTCAAAATAAAGCTAAGTTCTAATAAAACCTCTATTTATCTAATTTATTATTCTAAAATAAATCTAGGGCTTATAAAATATCTTAAAGTTTTATAGTTAGAGAAATAGAAAATAGTAAATAGTTCTATTATATTCTATAACTCTACTAACTAAACCTTTAGGTATGATACTACTACTAGTAGTTCTTTATTATAAATAGTATAATTTTACTAAATCAAAGTAAATCTAATTAAATAATAAATAACTAGTTATAGTATACTATCCCTATTTTCTTATAAGAAATAACTATTTAATACTATTTTTAAGTAATCTATTTCTACTACCATATATTACTCTAGATTCTATTAAGTTATAACTAGTTCTAAGATGAATATAACCTTAAATAGTTTAAGTATTTATTGATAAATAATATACTAGTAAAATAGTATTCTTTTTTATATTAGTTATGTAGAGAGCTTTATTAAAGTAGAGAAGTAATTAACTAGGTTATAATAGAGATTTATAAAGCTAAAAAAGCTCTAAATACTATAGATATTCTCAGGAACTTCCTATTCTTATATAGTTTTAACCTTTTTAGAATTATAATAGATACCTTCTCCCGCCTTAATAGTAATACCTAGGTATTTAGTTTATTTTACTAAGAATTTATATTTCTCCAGATTTAGGTATAGACTAACCCCCTATAGCTATTTCAAAACTTATTTAACTTTACTTTCACAATCATTCTTTAACTTATATTTATAGATAAGTATATTATCTAAATAAATTCTAATAGAATTATTAAGACTACTTCACAATATACTATTAATATATTATTAGAATATTATAAGCATACTGATTATCTTAAAAAGGGTAATAAGCTACTTAAATAAGTTAAAATAAGTCTAAAAAGTAATTTTATATTTATTTCTCTCTATAAAATAGATTTTATAGACGAATATATCAATATTAACTTTTATGAATTATATTACTTTAGATAATAAGTATAATATCTCTTTAATTAATAGTAAAGAATAATAATTATAAATACTAATAGTATTAAAAGTATAATAATCTATATAAAACTACTATTTCCCCCTAGGTTTCTTAATAGAGAAAATAGGTATTTTAGTTATAGGTAAATTAGCGTAGACCTAACTTTTATTCATTGAATATATTATTTAGTATTAGATATCAAAAAAGTTTTTCCTAGAAATATCATAAAGTAATATTTATAATAAATCTAGTTTACTTCTATTTAAGTTCTTTTAGGTAAACATAGTAGTTAGAAAACCTCTATTAAAGTAAAAAACTAGAACCTTTATTTTAATTAAATTAATTTATAAGAAAAGTATAAATAGCTGGTAAAATACGTATTAGCTATTCTAAGGCTATAGGTAATAAAGCTACTAGAACTATATTAATCTATACCAAGTTAATTACTAACTATTTATCTTTTCCTTTTTTAAACTAAAAGATATTATAACTAGAAACTCAATAAAATCTCTAAATCTATCTGTATATCTCTCTTTTAATATATTACTAATAGCCTAGATAGTTAAATTACTAATTATATCTATCTATATCTTATTTTTTAAGAGGGGCTAATAGTTCGCTCTCTACTACGACTATTAGTAGATATATTACCCCCTAAAGTATAACTTTAGCCCTCCTACCCCCCCTACTAACTACTATAGCTAGTTCCTAGTTAATCTAGGGCTAGACCCTTCGTAGCTATAGTAGCTAGTATACTTATCTCGTATTAACCTTTTCAATAATCAATAACTAATAACTCTTTATATAATAACCTTATACCTTTACGCCCTTATAGTTATATATAAGTCGAATATCTCGAAATATTCAATTACTACTAACTATAAGTATTCCATTCGAATATTTATTATAATTTTAATATCTATAACCTTAATATCTTTACTAAGTTTTACTTACCCCTAAGACGAAACTTTATATTACTAATATAAAAATTCTCTACTACTAATATAAGCTAACTTATAATCTCTATATAAGTATAGTAAGACTTAGCCTACTCTTATTAGTAAATAATCTTAATATATTAATTATACCTAATTTATGAATAATACTTATATAAATATAGATATTTCTAATATAATTAGATAACTTTTAAAACTTCTATAATTATATTACTATAATACTCTAAAATATCTAGTAATTAGTATTATAGTAGTATATTAATATTAAAATACTACTTAATTAATACCTAGTCTTTAATATTATTAGCTTAGTATAATAAATTATAAGTTAACTAGATAATTTTCTTTTGTATATCTATAAGCTACTTATTAGTTTATAATACTCAGGATAATTTTATTAAAACTTATTTTAATCAAGTAATAATTTTAGTTATAATAGTTATAGCTAGATATTTCTATACTTATTCTATATTTCTTTTTTTATAAGTAACTATATAGATTTCGAGGAGATTTTAGTTCTATTATAAAGGATATAGAAAAGTAATAGATTATAGAATACCTAGCTTTGAGTATTCTATTTTATTCTATTTTAAAAGGTTTATAAAGATTCTTAAACCTATAACTTTAGTAATTACTTTTAGCTTTATATGCTAAACGTTTATCTTAATAAAACTTTCCCTAACTATTACTACGAGGTTTTCTACTGCTATAAGGTTAAATATCAGAACTAGAAGTATAATTATCTATAATAATAAGTAGTTTTATTGTTATTTTAACTAATTATAAGCTAGTATTAACACGAATACTTTTATTAGGTAAAATATATAATTAAATCTATATATAAAATGAAAACCTTAGATATTATTCTAAGTATAGAAAAAAAGTAACTAAATATCTTATTCTTTATAGAGTTTAAAATAACTTATTGATACTATATATAAGAATAGGTATAATACTAAAAGTATTATACGACTCTACTAGCTACTATTCTAATCTAATGATTTATATAAGATATAACTATTCTATTTAAATATATTTAGATACTTTATTCTAGTTAGAAAAACATATACTTTTTAATAACTTATTTTTAGATTATATACTATATGATTTATGTATTATAGTTATAAACCTGGTTATATTGAATTATCTCTAAACTACTTATAATTAATAAATATAAAAGAATTTCTTTTTAATCTATCTTATTAACTTTTTAACCTATTATTCCAAAATAGTATATTTAACTATTAGTAATTTTAATAAAATAGTAAAACTATCTAATAGTTCTAATTTTAATTATTAGTATATTATACTATATATCTATATAACTAGCTAAAATATCTAGTAATATATTAATGTACATATTAAACCTATCCTTAATATCTTAAAAATATTTAAACTACTTAAATTCGATAAATAGTTTAGCTAAATAAATACTATTTAAGAGAAAACTAAAAATACTATCCTTTATATTCCTGTTATTTTAGGGGTTTTTAATTATTATTTAATCGATCTTAAGTTTTAAGAAATTTAAAAATCTAATTAGAAAGAAATAAAGAAATATTATAATACTATTTAGACTTAAATTAATACTATTTTTAATAATAGTTTTCTAATACTTACTTAAATAGAACTTCTTAATAATAATAATATATCTTTTTAAGTTTTCCTAAGAATTCTAAAATATTAGTATACTTAGAATAATTTAGTTATATAGTAATAAGTTAGAGTAAAATATAAAAGAATCCTTAAAAAAACTAATTTAAATATCTCTAGTCTAGTATAGTATAATAAGTAATATACTATTTACTTCTAAATAGTTATATATAATATTCTAGAAATCTAGGGAACTCTTATAATTAAAAAGTAGTTTTAAATATTTACTTAATATATTTCGCCTAGTTAAACTATAATTTAGTTTTAGGATATCTTCTAGAGAAAAACTCTAAACCTTAATATTATAACTTTAATCAAATATAGAGAGATTTATATAACTATATTTTATACTAATAAAGATTCAACTAAAAATCATAGTAAAATACTAGCTATAATAATTATTCTTACAGGAGAGTTAAATATAATTTAAACTTAAATAAAATACCTATATAATCTTAGGAGTTATTTATACTTTCTAGAAAACTATAAATATATCAAGTATACTATTACTAGCTTATATACTAGGTTTCTTAATATTCAAATATCTATCGCTACTTAAAATAGTATAATTAATAAGGTAAATAACTCTAAACTCTATATTCTATAATAGAAGTTTATTAAAAAAGAATAGTTAAATACTAAGGGGTATACTAGTAAAGCTAAGGAGCTTTTGAATACCCTGAAAACTAAATTAGTTCTTTTAAGTAATAAGTCTAGTAGTATTAATTATCCCTCTAATTTGATATATATTAATGTTAATCCTTTTCTCCTTAAAACGTTATCTGAAATTCCCTTAGGAATCTTTTTAACTATTTAAGGATTTTATATATTTTTAAGGAGTATAATCTTTAATAACTATAAAATAGTCTATATTACTAATTTAATAGATTTCTCCGAGAAAGAATCTTTTAAGCTTAGTAAGGGAATAGATTTAGTTTAATATAATTTAGCTAAATTTCCTATAGTTAGATAAAGTAAAAGAGTTTTTAAGAATATTCTTAATAGTCTAAAAGGAAAAGATATACTTAATTTAATATTAGATAATGTTACTTATATTAAAAATTACTATACCAATATTATCCTAGAAATACTATTTCTTAATAAAACTAAA
This sequence comes from Colletotrichum trifolii, assembly GCA_004367215.1. NCBI lineage: Eukaryota > Fungi > Ascomycota > Sordariomycetes > Glomerellales > Glomerellaceae > Colletotrichum > Colletotrichum trifolii. Next base: position 8,783 of record RYZW01001762.1, on the reverse strand, counting down.
ATCTAGCATATAAAACTAGACTATATTCTCAGGGTTAGCCGAATTAAGTATTTTATTATTATAAAATAGTTATTTAAAAAGTATAATTTCGTTTTCCTCGAATATCAGCTTATTTTAAACTATTTTATAGTTTATTTAAGTATTTCTAGTATTATCTTGGAACTACTAAGTATTCTATTCTTTTAATTAAACCTTAAAATAGTTCTCTTAAAACTAAGATCTAATAATACTTATATAAAGTATTTATAAGTAAAATATCTAAGATAGATTACTTTTAAATATTGAATCTTTAATATTTAGAAAATAAAGGTTATAGGATTAAAAAATTGGATTACTTATACTATATAATAACTTATTCTTAATAAGTTATCTCTAGATAAACTTTCGAATTATACTTAGTTTACCTATTTTATTATATTACTTAAAATCTATTTAATTCTTTTAAGGTATATATGAGTAACTCTTAGGTTTTTATTATTAAAGATGAGTTTTCAAGTTTTCTCTTTCTATTTATACTACTTAATAAAACCTATAAATTAGTTTTTCAAATATTATTAATATTTAAAAGATAAGTAAAAAGATAGAGAAGCTTTTTGATTTATAAGATTTAATAAGATATTAAAAGAATAGTAATAGTGATTAACGGAGAAACTAGTTATTAGAGATAGATAATAGAATAAAAGATTAATCTTAAGTTATTTCCCTCTTATATTAAAAAAACTAGTTAAAGTAAATAAGTATACTAGAAAAGACCTAATTGCTTAAAATATAAAAATACGAGAAATTATAAGACTACTACTTAAACTATAGATAGAGTTAGTTTAAGTAATAGTTATACTATATAATATATTTCTAAATATATAAAATAACTGGAAATTACTATATGAAACTAACAAAACCTAGTATAAATAATACTTTTATTAATAAATACTAGAGTATATTCTAAACCCTTATTAAAACTTATAACCTTACTATCGATAAACTTATATTTATAATTATTAAGTATACTTACTTAAGAAATACTATAAATAAGGTATTTTAAAACTATTATCTAAAGTTAAACTAAAAAGATATATCAGATACCTAGTAAGCTATATTTTAAATACCTATAATATATATAAAATCTAAATTCTTACTTTTTAAAAAGTTATTATTAATTGAAATATTAAATTCGATAAGATAAGATTTTATTTAAAATAAAACTTATATAAAATACTTATAAAAAAAGTTATAAAATTACTAGTTAAGTTAATTATTAAAAAAGAAGAAAACTCTATTCTTAAAATACTTAGAAGTTTGAAAATAATAAAAATACTTAGTAAAAAGACTTTTCTTCTACTGTTTATCCTATTAATACTAGGAATAGCCTAAAATATTAAGTTAAACTTAGAATTAGTCTTTAAAACTAGTAAGAAAAGTTTAATAGTACTTAAACTAATACTTAAACTAATAAAACTAGTCTAGGTTTCTAATTAAGAATAACTAAATATAATAACTTTAAGTAAAAATTAGAATTTAAGAAGTATACTAATAACTAGAAAACTAGATAGTATATTTAAAATAAAAGATCTAACTAGCTAAGAAAGGATATTTACTTTAATTAAGAATAGAAATAACTATTTTAAGACTTTTATTTAGCTAACTTAAAATAAACTAAAATCTAATTCTAGACTTTAATTACCTAAATTAGGATTTTTAACTGCCTAGGAACTAGGCTAATAATATAAGAATAAATAATAATAGTAATTAGAACTAGAAATTACTATTAGTAATTATATAGTACTTTTAAAAGAATATAATAGTAATATTTTATACTTAATAAAATACTAATAAGATAGTTTTACTAGTACTTATTTACTTAATTAGTAGTAGGAACTAGATAAAATTAGTTTTAACTTTTAAATAGTTTTCTTTATTATTCGAAATATAGTATTAAAAAAGAAAGATCTTTCTACTAAAATTCAAATATATTTTAATTAATTAGTAGTATTACTAAAGACTTAGAAAGATATTATTAACTTACTAGAACTATTATAAATATCTTTTATTAAAATAGTAAAAATTAAAATTATAAAATTAAAAGAGAAAGCTACTTAGTAAGAAATAGATTACTAAGATACTAGAAATAAGGTTTTTCTTTTTAAATAAGTTATTATTTATAAGATAGATATAGATAGTTTTCTAGAATAGTATAAAATAAAAATTTATATATTTAAGAATATATAGCTAGTTAATCTATTATAAACTATATATATAATAACCCTAGTTATTTAAATATTTTAAGTAATTATAATTATTATAATATAATTTAACTTTAAAATCTACTAGTTTAATATTATTAATATATTTCTTAATACTATAAAAGATCCTAATAGACTTCTAATAACTATTAAATTACTAAATAGATTTAAAATTATAAAGTATTATACTAAACTTAAGTATACTTTTTATAGACTTCGGGATATATTTATTCTTTAATATAAAGCCTTTTATATTACCCTTAAATTATTAAACCTCTAGCTATACCTAGAAGAACTTTATTTATTTAAAAACGAAAGTTTAATTATTTTTCTTCTATTCTATATAAATAATATTCCTCTTATATATTATAAATTAGCTAAAAAGGAAACTTATAGGATTATTAAAAGTATTAAGAATACCTATAAACTTAAGAAGTAAAGTCCTATTAAATATTTCCTAGGAGTTTAAGTAGTTTAAGATTATAAATATTATACGATTTACTTAGTTTATAATATATATATTACTAAAATTACTAAGTATTTTAATCTTAACTATAACCTCACTCTAATAATATTATTTCTAATAATAACTTTTATAATACATCCTAGTAAAGTTATATTAAAAAAGATTTACGAATACTAGATAAAATTAATTTAATTCTTTCTATTTCTATTATAGTATAGCTAGATATCTTCTTTATATATTTTCTACTTTTAAAGTATCTTATAAATCTTTCTTCAATATATATAAATACTATAAATTATATAATCTAATACTTTTATAAAAAAATTCCTAGTACTATAATTCAGAAACTTAGGGAATATTAACGAGATATTTTAAATACCTTTAATTACTAGAAATACTTTTTTCGTAGATTATAAAAAAACTTAAAAGTTAAATTATAGTTATATTATCTCTCTATTTAGAAAACTAATCTAATAGAAAACTACTTAATAGAATACTATAATAATATTAATAACTAAAATAGAACTTTCTAACCTAAAATATACTTTAAAAGAAGTTATAATACTAAAAAAAGCTATTTCGAAATATTAAGTTTAATTTAGGAGATATTTAGAAAATCTACTATAATAATTACTAGATAATTAAACTAGTAATCTTAAATCTTAAATACCTATTAACTAAACTTTAATATGTAGATATTTAATAGATATAGTTTTACTAAGAATACTTAAAAAATAATTTCAAAGTCATCTATATACTTATAAATTTAATACTAGTAAATAGACTTATAAAGAATTTAATTTAAATAAAGTTTAAATAGTTTAGAGTATTTCTTAACTTTATAGATCTATAAGTAATACCCTTAAGCGTAGCTAAAATAATAGAAGAAACTACTTAAAACTATTTCCCTATCTATTTAAATAATATAAATAAAATAAACTAAAGTAATCTTTATTTCTAATAAAAAGTTTTTATAGTAGTAATATAAAAAGTAACAATATATTAGAACTCTTCTAATTACTTAGGGAAAATAAAACTCTTAAGATAAACTTTTATCTAGCTAGGTACTAAAGCCTTAAACTCTAAACCTTAAAGTAAACAAGTAACTATAATAAGTATATAGAAATTTGATATTATAACCCTTAAAAAGAAAAACAACCTAAATCTAAACTAAAAGTAACTACCCGAAACTAGGAGTATAATTAAAGCTATAAGTTTTAAATATTCTAAGGACTAGCTAAAATATACTATAAATTCTAAATACTCTAGAAACTAGCTAAGATATAGGAAACTTATTAACTAAAAAGCTTATTACTATTACTAAAAAACTAAAAATATAATTACTTAAAACTAGCTAGGGAAATAATATAAACTACGGAGTTTAAATAAATTAAGATATTTGAATTAGAAGATGTTATTTAGTAATAGGAATTCTAATAACGGATTCTAAACTACTTCTATTTTTAATATAATTAGCTTTAAAATTCTTCTATTATTATAATTATAATTTAAAGTAAATAAATTTCTTTATATTACTAACTTTCTTATTCTTGAACTAAAGACTATTAGACTTAAATAAAAAGTCTTAGGCTGAAATACTTACTTTATTAGTATCAGCAATCTTAAAAATATCTAAATAACTATTAAATACCTTATAACTATAGTTTAAGACTAAAATATAAGTATTCTTTAACTTATTTTTATACTAATAATATTAGTTAGAAACTAAATCTTACTTGCTAATACTAATAGTCTAAAGGTAAAAACTACGCGAAAAAATAAAAATAGAATCATACTTTATATAAGAGATAGTTTATACTAGCTATAAATCTCTAAAAGCTTTTATTTAGAGTAAATATTCTTTATACTTTTCTACTAATTTACTTTTCTTAGAAAAAATAGATTTTATAAAAGTTCACTTTAGAGTAATAGTTTTAGGACTAGCTTCTATGATTTATTATTCAGTAGTTTCTAGTTAATATTTAAAATTATTTATTTCTAATAAAGTTTCTTAATTTCTAATCTAAGAAGATTTATATATTATATTAATAGTTATCTTCGTATGCTTTTTAGGTAACTTAGTTACCTCCTTAATACTATTATTATTATTTTCTTCTTTATTAGTAATAGTCTTAGGTATTTTATTATTATTATTAATAAACTTAGATATTTCCTCTTTTTCTTTAGGGTTACTAGTTAAATTATCTTCTTTATTATTAACAAGAGGTTTTTAGGTAGTAATTTTCCTTAGATAACTATAAAGATATTTCAAACTAATATTAGTAGTAGGATCTTTAGATAAAGTAATACTTTTCATTGTAATACTACTTAACTTTAGTATTTTAGTAAATTCGGGAAGTAGTAATAAATATTCGGGTAAATTAGGAAAGTTTTCAAAGTGTAACTAAATAAATAATCTTAGTTAAATTAACTTATTTTTATACTAATTTAAGAAGTTTAAAATACTAATAGGGTTTTATTTCTTAATAGAATTAACTTAGGCTTAAATCTTAGAAATTAAATATTCTTAGATAAAATTACTAAGGAAAATAAATATTTAAATAAAAAGAAAAGAATAAAGAAAAGAATAAAAATCGAATATTTTAAATAAGAAGTAATTAGATACGAATTACTAAATAAAAAAAGCTTCCTGAAAAAAACATAGAAAGGTATTTTAAGTTTATAACTCGTTATCCTTATTAGGTAAATAAGAGCGAAAGATACCTAAGGTAACTTTAGATTATAATTCTTAGTTATTTTTTAGATTAAGGTTAAAGAATAATTACTTTAACTTAAAAATATAACTAGTAAATACTAGTACTAGATTATTAATAGAAGAAGATATAAAGCACTTTAGAAGGTTACTAGTAATATTATATTAGTTAATATTAGTATTAATAACTTATAACTTAATTTCTATATAAAAACTCTTAGGTTTAAAAACATCTTTCTCGATAGACTTGAGGAGTTTTTCCTATAATTAGAATATTAGTAGTAACTAATATATATTATTACATTCAAAGCTAATATACGGAATTTATATTACTGAAATATATTACTTATAAGTAAGAGGGTAACTATTGAAAATATTAATATAGAAGAGAAGAAAGAAATCTAGTAGGTAAAGAATCAATAAATAATTTATTTATAACGTATAAAAAATCGGATTACTAGTAACCTTAGAAAATACTAACTAATTACTCTTACTAATATATAATGAAAATAGTTAAATACGCGATAGATTAGAATAATTTTGTTAATTTCTTTTATTTAAATACTAAAAGATCGATTTTAAGAACTATTTACCCTATTTCTTTTATTTAGTATATTAGTTGAATAATATAAGGGTATCTCTAGTAGCTCTATTACTAAGAAAGTATATAAGAATAGGTATAATACTAAAAGTATTATATAACTCTACTAGCTACTACTCTAATCTAATAACTTAAATAAGATATAAATGTTCTATTTAAATATATTCGGACGCTTTATTCTAGTTAGAAGAAGATATACCTTTTAAGAACCTACTTTTAGACTATATACTATGTTATTTGTTCATTATACTATAATTATAGTTTCTTAAAAATAACTAGATATACTATTCCTAGGATTATATAGATTGAAGTTTCAAATATTTACCTATTAAAATTAATTTATATTTTAACTAGTTTAGTAATATCCCGCTTAATATAGTAGTTTAATATCTAGCTAGCTCTTACTATTATGGTAAGAGTAATAGGTTCGAATCCTGCAGCAGGTAAGCGTGACTAGTAGTTATATATTTTCCGATTATATAAACTATATAGTAACTACTACTAGCTATTAGTTCTTACTTATAGCTATTAAAGTTAATAGCTAGTAACTATTAATAGTAATAGCTAGTAATAAGTATTACTAGCTAGCTAGTATCTAGTATTATATAACTATGATTTTTAAAGAGTAACTATAATAAATAGGCCTATACTTTCCCTATTTATTACTTATTATATTAATTAACTATATTTTACTACTTAAGGTTTTCTCTATATAATAGTTCCTTAGAACTAGTAGTATCTAGTAGGTAAATAAAATAAGAGCTGATAACGGGGTATAACTACCTTTAAAAGGTCCCGGAGAAGTATGTAACTTTAAATAGATCAGAGACCTTTAATATAATTACTATTTTAGTAATATAAGCTCCCTAGTTAATAATTAGAATAGTACTTAACTAACATAATTATAACAATATAATTAATATCAAATTCTACTATTTTATAAACCTTTTACTAATTACTCTATAGTAATTATAATTATTATTAATTTAGATAGAGATAAAAAATCTATTATTTATTAATATAGAGATTAAGAAAAGTAGTTTATCTATTTATCTCTATATCTCTCTAGTCTTATCTATTACTATAGTATTATTATTAATAGTTATACTAGTTTATTTCCTAGGGAATTTCTTCTAAGGGGCTAGGCTTTTTCTTTATTATCTATAATATCTTTATTTAACTATAAAGCTTAAATATTAGTATTAGAAATTACTAGTAAATAGGTAGGTTATAGTCTATATTCTACGATAATATAATCTTTAGTATTATAACATATATAAGTCTTAGCTTATATATATACCTACATAACTATAAAGCCTACTTACTAAGCTTTATATATACTTATAATAAGGGTTAATTAAGGCTTAATAACTATAGTAGCTTATTTACTTAATTCCTTGTAATAGGAAAGAGTAATAGTATATAGTAAGGGGATATTAAAAACGGTCGACGGCTAAAACACACGGATTTCACACTAGAAATTACTAAAAACTCGATCTTTATTTCTGAAATAAAAGAGAAAGTTATAAATCTAAGTTTTCAAAAGTCTATACTTAGACTTATTATATAGATTAATTTAATATAAATAAAATATATAATTTTGAGATCTATATATAACGAAATATGGAAAGTTTAAAATTCATTAGTTTTGAAATTCCAGCTTCAAGGCATATTACAGGGCATTTAGTGGATGAAATCTAATCTAAAATCTTAAAAGTTAACTCTAAGATTTTCTAGTATTATTATATATACTTAGATATTTATAGTATTTGAGTATATATATATATTTCACTATTTCTTTAGCTATACTAAAAATCTAGTAGCCTTTAGTTCTATAGTACTTTAAATACTTATATTTCAAAAGATTAAGATTAGTGGATTTTAGGTAAGGAGGGGGTCGTCGACCGTTTTTAATATCCCCCCACTGTAGTAGTATTATACTAGTACTGGGGTAACTTAGGCTATTCCTATATTTATTATTTATATTCCTTTATTCTAATTAATTATTAATTCTAGCTAAGATAAAGATTATAGCTAGTTATAGTTTCGCGACTCTGTATTAAGAATCTTAAGGTCTATTGTAATTATATAGTAGTATTAAAAAGTAATATAGTAATCTATCTAGCTAATATTACAATTAATAGTAATTATTTAAGTTTAATAAGAAAAAACTAATTAAAAGTAGTTTAGCTAAATGTCTTTTATTTAGGAATACTTCCTTGTTTATCCTGAAACTAATTTAAACTTAATGAATAACCTAGTAAATATTTATTTAAATCCCTAATAGAAATAGCGAATTTTCTAAAAAGCCTAAATACTATAATAAGAATTCTTATAATACTTAGTCTAGTACTAGAATAATATATTAATATCCTAATTATTTTATAATTCTTATGTGATATATAAATTACTAATTTAAATATAGATTTTAAATGATAAACTAGTTTATAAAAACTACTAGAAGTTCTCAGATCCTCTAATAACAATCTAATTAACTTCTAACTTATACTATATAGTTATTTACTATATAGAAGAATAAAAAGTATTATTATTAAAAAAAGTATTATTAAGGAGTAGTTTCTTCTTTAGAACAAATACTTATAATACTTATAAAACTACATTATAATCCTATTAGAGCTATATAGGAGTATCTCAGAAAAATTAGTTTCTATCTTCTACTAAAGTTGTCTACTATTAATCTATTAGATTTCCTATTAAAAGTTCTAGGATAACAGTACTTATTATTATCTTTTACTATTTTCT
>RYZW01001761.1:0-17532 GCA_004367215.1 Colletotrichum trifolii | reverse complement strand
TAAAAGAAGTATTACTTTAAAAGAAATAAGGATTTATAGTAGTTCTTTAGTATTAAGGTTATTTAAGATTAAGTAGCGTAATAGCTATAGTTCTTATAAGTAGTATATATCAAAAAGCTTTTTAAGTATCTTATAAAATATATATAATATATTAAATAATTCGAAACCCCTCTAAAACCTAATAAACTTTCTTTATAGTATAATTAAGTTTCCTATATAGAGATTAAGTACTATTAATAAGATATTAGCTTTATTAATTATATTACTATTATAATAAAACTAGATATTACTTATATAGTAAGCTAATTATTATGCTTTACTTAAAACCCTTTAGATAACTACTATACTAAAGCTAAATAAATAATATAATACTTTAGTAAAATAAAGAACTTCTATCTTAAGTTTAGGTATAAGGCTAGTAATCCGTTTAATAGTTTTGTTATTACTATAGATACTAGTTTTATAGATAATAGTAATAATTAAAAGAGTTTTTAAGTATATATTATATATTTCTTTAGAAGCTTAATAGTATAATAAGCTAATAAATAAAATACTATTACTACTTTAATAACTAAAGTAGAGTTTTTGGTGCTATCTTAGGCTACTTAAAAAACTATTTTTACTAGTTACTTTATTACTATATTTTAAGTAGACTTCTTAATAAATATATTTAGTAAAAGTAAAGTATATAAGCTTCGCCTAGCTATCCGAATCTAGTATAATAACTAGTAGATAATATACCTAGTAATAGCTAAAATAGTTTAACTATATATAAAATTAAAGTATATAGATATCTATAACTACTAGCTATATTAAGAGGCTTAGCAAAAATACTTCAAGATTAAATATACACTTTTAGGGGACTTTATAGCTAATAGTTTTATAAAGTTTCTCTAAAGTTACTAGTTTAGTATTTTTGTTATTTAAATTAATATAATAGACTAGTTGAAATATTTAGAGTTATAGCGAGAGGAGGAACTTCGAGATATTAGGGGTACTAGAAGCCTTAGACCTGAGGTGCCCCCTAGTAAATAAGAAGCTCCTAAATAGCCTGAAAATAGTACTACTCTTCCTACTATAGGGGTAGAGGTTTAATAAAAGTAATAGGGTTATTTAGAGGGCCTCTCACGAGATATAAATAAAGTATTAATAGTGTTATTCAAAAGGCTAACTTATAAGTAAAGCCTTCGAGGCTAGAGAGGTATATTAGGAATAATATATTCGAATAATAGAGTTTTCGCTAGAAGAACTCTTAGCTGTAGTAGTATCTCTATAAGCCTCGCCCTACTTTAACTAGACGAAATAGGACTATACGCGTTATGTTTAGCTATGTTTAGTTATATATAATATATACTAGATTTTGCCCCCTAATTACGTGTAATATATTTAAATTAAAATAAAGCTTATGAGGTTTATTATAGCTAACTTACTATCTTACCTTAAAAGGTAATACTTTCTAGATTTTATAAAAACTATTATTAAGCTATTATATAGCTTCGCTAAAGCTAGTACTTACTAGTAAGTAATCTATTCTAAGTATTATAAGGAGTAATTATAAATAGAAATATCAATATATAACTTAAACTTTTATACTTTATACTATACTAATAGTAATTTTAATTTTATAAATATATAAACTAATAATACTTTTAGCTTCTCAGATACCCCCTTCTTATACTATAAGGATAAGGAGCTTTAAAAAACTTTATTTAAAATAAAGCTAAAGATAATTTTTATAGTAATTACCCCTTTTGTGTTTAATAGAGGTATTTTAAGCTTTAATAGTAACACTTTCTACTTATACTAAAAGTACTAAAAGTAAAAACTAGTATTCCTCGATACCTATACTATACCTAAAATATTTAAGAAAATATATATTAAATACTATATATATAAAGTATACCTTACCTCGATGTACTAACCTGATATATTATTTGACTTCTCGTGTATTATATAAGAATAATAACCCTCTACTAATAATATTACTACTCTAAATAAGTAGCTTAAGTAGTAAATTAAGTACTTTAATTATAGTTTTAACTTTATACTATTTAATTTCTTAAAAATATATTTCTACGCTTTTATTAATAGCGTTTTTGCTAATAATACTAACTTCATATTTTAATTAGGATTTACGATAATTCTAGGTTAAGAGATAGTAACTAGTAATAGCTAGTTTAACTTTTATAGTAACTTTATTTATTATTCTTTTACTAAAAATAAAGGAATTACTAGGAATATGTTTATTTCAGAGATTTATATTATAGTAGTAGGTATAGATTTTATATATATTATTACTATAATATTTAAGAAGATTTTGAAATACTGAAATTTCCTTTATATCCAAGTAATTATCTATACTAATTTATAGTTATTTTATGAATACTTTATGAAACTTAGTATTACTAAAGAGAAGTATTTAATAATTAATATTATAGTATTAAAGTAATTATATAAATACTAAGAGTTCTATAAAATATAGTAGATTAATAGAGATAATAATAATACTAATATGTTTATAAAAAGTACCCTAAATTATACTTTTAAGAGATTTATTAATTCAAATGATAACTATTTGAATGAAGGGATAGGTGACTTGAGTAGAGTAGATAATATAGATATTTAGACGTTATCAGGTAAGGGGTAAAAGGATTACTTTTGATACTATTTATACTTCTTATTAATACTTTTTTAATAGTATTTTTAGTATACGATTATAGTGTTTTTAGTACTAGCTTTTATATATAAATAGAAGTATATAAGATATATAGTAAAAAGAAAAAGTTACTAGTATCGGTAATACTATACTATAAAGTATGTATTAATACCTAAGGTATATATACCTCTATACGTATTCGGTATATATATCTATACACCTTATAGGTATAGGGTATATATAGCTATATATATTTTATACCCCCCTAGTAATACCTATTACTAGCTTTAGCTAAATACTATAGTAGTAGTACTATACTATAAATCTAGAGCTTTATATACCTATATATAAGTATGTAATATAAGAATAATAACAATGAATACTAGACCCTTTTATACCTATACGACGAGATCACGTGCGGCGTGCGTTACCCTCTAGATAAACTAACAATTTCTCTATAGTTAAAATAAGTAATCTAGTGTTATATTTTATTAATGATTTTAATTCTTATAACTATTAAAAGAAAACAAGATTTATAATTAGAATGATATAAATAGTAATATTATAGAAATATAACTTAGCTTTCTTATTTTTAGTAATTCTAATAAAGATTCTTATATTACTATACTCTTTAATGAATACAGACTTTATTTTATATTAAGTAAAGTCTTTAGTAGGAGTTTTCTAAAATCTTATGAAGTATTTTATATTATACAAAATAGAACTTAAACTGTTTAAATTAAAGATAAAAGATTTTTAGAAGAGATATTATTAAGATTTCTCTCCATGGTATATTTAGTATATAGTATTATAATCACTTTAGGTAGAAGGCTAGCTTTATTATTATTACTATTTAAAGTATTTAATTCTTTTAAAATATCTAAATTTAGAGTAAGTAACTATTTAACATTTCTTTTCATTAGAGAATTTAGAACTTAGCTATTATGTCTTAGTTAAAGATATGTATACTAATAATATATTACAATATAATTTAATTGAGACTTTAAAGAATATAGAGGGTTATTGAAACTTTAGAAATATCCCTTATACTCTTACTTCTTGAAAGTGATAGTTAAGTATTCTTTAACAATATTAAAGGTATTACAACTACTTTTACTATACTGGAAAACTTAAGAAAGATGTTATATACTTTTCTATAATAGTTTAAATAATTTAGTCTCGGAGTACTAAGTATAAATAGCTATAGATCATAAAGATCTAATTTTAGATATATAACTTATTTAGTAAATAAGCTAATGAAATTATATAATTATAAATTTGAAGTATCGTTGTAATAAAGGAAGTATAACTAACTATTTAAGTTATATACATAATCTCTTCCTATTTTTAGAACTATATTTTAGTTATTACTTTTATAAGAAGGTATTTAAATTAAGAGAATTGAAATGTCTTATAGTATATTAAAGTTATGCTTTGAAAATAGAAGTAATTTTTCATGTTGAAGTAATTATAGAAATTAGTAGTTTATGTACCTATATATCTTTCTATGTAATAAAATAAGTACTAAATATCTTATTTATATATTTAAGAATTTAACTTATTGTACATACCAACTTTAATTATATTAAAAGTCTCTAATCTGTTTAAAGTTATATATTTCTGGGGAACCCTATAAAAGAAACTATACTTAGTAGTTTACTCTTATTTTATAAACTTTAGAGATACTACTAGTTCTAAAGAACTATTTAAATAGAGGAAACCTTAAGTAGTAAGATATAGTTAGTTAATACGATAGGTAATAAATATAGAATGTATATATATATATATATATAAAGAGAAAATATAATATAGGCTTATATCTATTATAGTTATTTATTATAGGATTATAGTTAATTTAGCTAGAAAGTTAATATAAGGGAATAGCTAAAAGCCTAGTAAGGGAAAGAGTAATTAGTAGAAAAGTAAGTCTCTATAAGTTATAAGACTTTAACTTAGTAAGCTAACTAGTAGTAACTATAAAGACTTTTTATCCGATAGTAACCTCAAGCTACTATATTATATAATCTATATTTATATAATTAATCTAATCCTAGCTATCCTAGTTCTCTATATAAACTATAAAGTATATCTTTATTACTATCCCCCCTTCTATAGGCTCTAGGTTTTAAAGCTTATAAATACTATATAGTCCCTTTTTGAAATTAGCTTTAGTAGCTATTCGCCGACTATTTAGTAATTATAAGAATAAAAGGGGTTTTTCTTATATATATATTAATATATAAGGGTCTTCTTATATATATATATATATTAACATATAAGGATCGTTTATCCTATATATATATATTAATATATAAAGCTCTTATTACTATATTAAGCTAATAGTATTTCCTATAAATATATTAACCTACGAGGTCTCCTACCTATTAGTAAAGCTTTGGTATATTAACCGGAAATCTTTAGGCTATACTCAAGTATCTAACCTTTTCAATATATTAACTAGAAATCTTTAAAACTAAACCTAGGATATCTAACCCCTTCCTAATACTAATTAGGTATCTAAGATTTCTTATAGCTAATTAAGCCCTCGAGATATTAGTATATGTTTACTAGTAGGCTACTTACCTGCCCTAGGCTTAAAATAGTTCTAATAACCTTTTAAGTTCTTAGTAAAATACTTATAATAAATCTTTATAAAGTAATAGGCTAATTATCTACTTTCTAAGGTACTTTTACTATACTATGTAGCCCTAGGCTTAATATAGCTCGAGGGACTTTTTAGTAAACTTTTAATAAAATACTTATAATAAACCCTTATAAAGTAACCTAGTTTCTAGTAAAATATATAAAACTTATTATAGTAATAAGTAGCTATAGTATAGCCTAACTTACTACATATTTTATATAAAAAGTAACCCTTAAGGTACTCTTCCAAGTACTTATAATTTTTAAAATATAACCCTTTCGCTAGGGGGCTTTCTAAAGTATTAGTCTCTCTATAGTATTTAGGTACTAAACCTTGAGTAGTAGTAATACTCCTAATACTACTAAAACCTTCCTCGTAAAACTATAAAATCTCTTATAAGTACTTAGCTACTAAAGCTATTACTTGAAATATCTAGTTATCGAACTTCTAGTACTATAAATATTATTAAAGTCTAGCTTTAAAGTAATAAAAGAAAATAAAAGTATAAAGCTTTAAAATTTCTATAAAGGTACCTAGGGCTCTATAGATAGCTAACTATTTAGTATGAAACTTTAGTAAAGACTACTAATTTTTATACCGAAATATATAGAATATATTATAGAAGTATAGTTTTTATAGTATCGGGTTAGTTAATCAACAGCGAATAAACACTATAAAATTAGCTTATATAGGGTTATATAAAGTATAATAGTAGTTATACTACTAGGTCTACAGGCTATATACGAGCTTAGCTATAGTTTACTAGATCTAATATACTATAGAGGCCCCTAGGTATAAATCGTAACTATCTTGAATTGCTATTAGCTAATCCTCAATTTTATATAAAGTAGTACTTTCGTAAAAGAAGCTATATAGGTAACTAAAAAACCTAGAGTAATCCTTATAGTCGTCGCGAATCGATAATATAAAGGTTACTATATATTTACTACTTAAAAGTTAAGCTAATATTATGTCTATAAAAGAAAACTATTATTCGAGGACATATATAAATACTTTAATCACTATATACTTAGGCGATATAGTTACTATTTAAGGTTCAAGTAGTATAGTTATTATATATTCAGGTAATGTAGTTACTATATATTTAGCAGAAATTTCAGCAGCTATAATTTCGGGCATTATCGTTACTTCTAGTGCCGCTACTACTACTATATATTCGCTAACAATTCGTTATAATAGAGCTATTACTAAAAGTCCTAGCCTTACCCCTCTAGGAGATAGAAGTTGAAGGATTATAAAAGAATAGTTAAAGGTTTAGTAAAAGAAAGAATAATTAGTAAAAAAATAGGTCTCTATAAGTTATAAACCTTTAACTTAGTAGGTTAACTAGTAGTAGCTATAAAGACTTTTTATCTTATAGTAGCTTTAAGCTACTATATTATATAATCCATATCCGTATAATTAATCCGATCCTAGCTATCCTAACTCTCTATACAAACTATAAAGCATATCTTTATAGTTAGTTATATAATGATTATTATTTAAGATTCTATACTTTTCTCAAAGAATCTAGATTTAAAATAAATAACTACTTAATCTTGTCTTTAGTTTAAATATTTAGTACTTAGTTTTTGTAATCTAACTAGGGGTATATATAGTAATAATATACTGATAAATAGCTTAGATTATACTTTAGAAAATATAGGGGTTTATCTAAGCTCTAGAATTATCTCTTATTACTTTAATTAAATATTTAATATAATAATAGAAATTTCTATTAAGATATTAAAAGTAGTATAGTGTATTTTACTATACTAGAAAACCTTAGGGAAATACTATATAGCTTCTATAATAGCTAAGATAATTTTATCTAGAAATATTAAATCTAAATAGTTATAAATTATAAGTATATAGTTCTATACATAAAACTTCATTAGTAAGAAAACTAGCGAAATTATAAAATCATAAGTCTAAATCATTTTAACAATAGAAAAAGTTAAATTAACTATTTAAGTTTTACATATAATGTTTTATTATTTCTAAAACTATATTTTAGTTATTATTTTTATAGTAAAGTGTTTAGGTTTAGGGGATTAAAATATCTTGTAATATATGAAAATAGTATTTTAAAAGTACAAGTTATCTATAATACTAAAGTAGTTATAGAAATATATAGTTTATATTACTATATTTCTTTCTATATAGTAATACTAGTATTATAATATTTTATTTATATACTTAAAAATCTAACTTATCAAATAAACTTAATTAAACTACTTATATTAGTAATCTTAAACGTTTAAAGTATAGAAATTGAAGAAAACTATATAAGCCCTTATTACAAACCCAAGCCTTAAGGCTTGTATAAGATATTGCTATTAGGGCTCTATACAACTACTACGCCTATAGTCTAGTAAAGAGTTTTCACCTTAGGTATAAACTCTTCAAGTTTATCATAACACTATTAAGGCACCACTAAAGCACTTCTCGTAGCAAGCTTCTAATAGCCCTTAGGCTTTTCTCTATAAAATCTATAATATTTTTTAATAAACCTCTTTAGTAGTATTTACTAAGAATTATTAATCCTCTTTATAGTTAACTTTTCTAAAAATAAAACTTTTAAGAATACTAGATTTAGGTATTTTAAGGGTTTATTAGTATTACTTAGTTTTTAGAAAATTACTTAGGAATAGTTCTCGAGGAATTTTTTTTAAAAAAGCTTAAGTGAATAGTTATTTTAAGGTTAAAGTAATCCTATAAGTTATAAGCTTTAGTTTCTAGCTAAAAAGTATTATATTAAATAAGCTATTTATTGGTTCTTCTAAGAACTAAAAAAAGGGTATTTTTAGTAGATATCCTAGTAGTTAAGATATATAAATTTAGCGGAATATATATTTTTAGCCTAGTAACTCCTTAGTATTATAAGACTCTTAATTATTATATATAATTAAAAAGTAAAATCTATTATATATTATATATAACTAAATATAACTATATATATTATATGAAACTCTATTTTAATTAGTTTAAGTAGGGCGAGGCCTATAGAGATAGTACTAATATCTGAGGTTTACCTAGTATAAATTCTACCTCTCGAGCGTATTATTCCTAATAGATTTTAAATAGATCAGAAACCTTCAATATAACTATATATTTAAACTTTTAAATATATAGACGTTATGGAATTATAGAATTCTTTTTAATTTATTGCTATTAGATTTACAATATTCCTTATATAAATCTCTTTAGCAATATCCATAAAAAATTATTAACCTTTTTTATAGTCTTCTTTTATAAGAATAGAATCTTTAAAAATATTTAATTTAGATATCTTAAGAATTTATTAATACAATTTATCTTTTAAAAAGGTGTTTAAGAGAGATTCGTAAGGAAGTTTGAAGAAGAGACTTTAATAAGTAATTATTCTAAAATTAAAGTAGTCTTATAAATTATAAGTTTAAGTTTTAATTTAAAAGATATTATATTATATAGATTACTAGTTAGCTTCCTTAAAACTCAAAGAAAAATATAGTTTGTATATACTTTAATATCTAAGATATATAACAATATAATAATATATAATTTTAGTCTTATATTTTTTTAATATTATAAAGCTCTTAATTATTATATATAAGTAGAAAGTAGAATCTAATATATATTATATATAATTAAGTATAGCTATATATATTATCTAAGATTTTATTTCAAGTAGTTTAAATAAGGTAAAGCTTATAGAATTAGCGCTAGCGTCTGAGGTTTAACTAGTATAACTTCTACCTCTTAAGCGCGTTATTCCTGACAGGACATGGCTGTGCTGCCATGCCGTTTGCTTAGGATCACGCCTATTACGGACGAGAAACATCCAGCCAATGGGCATTGTGGACTGTTTGCGGCGCGTCATCTGAAGCCAGGAATATTCATTGTGCCGTATCTCGGAATGGTGCACCCGGACATGCCGTCCAAGTCCGACTAGGATCTTTGGCTAGATCGGGTGGCAGAAATTGCTATTGACGCGGACAAAAGCAGCAATGAGGCAAGATTTATCAACGACTACCGAGGCATAGCAGCCTGGCCCAATGCTGAGTATCGGGAAATTTGGAGTCACAAGTTTCGGCAACGATGCATGGCCGTCTACGTCCCAACGGTAGGAAAAGGTTGCCGCGGGAAGGGCGGTATCAAGAAAGGGCAAGAAATCCTAGTAAGCTATGGCAAGGGGTTTTGGGGAGGCGGAGAAAGATCAAAAGTTGCAAAGTTGGAGAGCGATACTGAATAGGCACACACACGTCTGCAACAGACATGCATGTTTATAGCATATTTCGAAATTGACGTTAGGGGCTTGTCAATGATAAGCACCAACCCATAGGTCTACTGCGGAGTAGGCAGTAGTTCCGTCATCGAGGTCGGCGGTGCGCAGTGTAAACCCTCAGATTGACCGGGGTATTTTTTCACCTACAATCACAATAACAAACATGACACATGACTGCCCGCTACCTTTCCATCCACGCAGGGCGCAAGTCCATAGTGTCAAGAAAAACATACTGAGTACAGTGACTCATTGGCCACGGCTCGAGCAATTGACCTGTTTGTCTATTGACCTCATGTCGTTTTACCTCGCATCTGCCATTAAACCCTTGTAGTAGGAAAGACTTAGATGGAGGGAGTGACGGAGATGACCGTCTTCAGCAAGCGGAAGGCCCAATACTCTTGTGGTATCCTGCAGCTATATTCGCCAGTCAGTTGCTACTCGCCGTCATCACAACACGACTCGAAACTTACATGTTCACCACCAGACAACTCCATTATGGTCGTAGCGACCATCGAAGCCATTTCCGATATTGCTGCGAGACTGTTGATGTTGGTGCTCTCAGCACTCTTCCGCATTGCTGGCAAGCCTACCAATAACCTGTCGAGCACAACGGAGGACACTTCTTGCCGTTGCTTGCGACGGCTAATTAGCTCCAAGAAGGCCTTATAAACCTCACCGCCAAGACACCAGCCAGGCATAGCATCTTCCTGACCTTCAAAGCGCGACAGTATCATACCCAGCTCAGCGTAGTCGCGGCGAACGACAGCAGAAGGAGCCACCTTATTCACAAACACGCCGTGAGCCTCTGTAAAAGAGCCCGCACGAAGGAGACATTGAACTTCAGTCGCGGCGTCGCTCTTCACTGCGCGCATGAAGAGAGCTTGCGCCTCCCAGATCCACGAAGGTGGGATCTTCAGAGTTTGGGTTAGAATCGTGTAGCTTTCTCCTGATTCCGGCCCAAGTAGTCCCGCGTGCCGAGAGAGGTTGTCTTGCACGGCCTTTGCTCTGCGGTCCGGGTGATTCAGATGGAGCAGAACGAAGGTGGCTTCTAACCAGCTTCCCTCATTGATGAGTTGGTCGCCAAAAGCGATAGTCAGAGCGTCGGCCTTTTCCAGCGCATCAAGAAGGTATGAAACTTTCCGGGTGGACATCAGGGCGCGGCTAAGCTGCCAGCATAGGCGCACGTCTAGGGGCGACAGCTGGCTGTTTTCCGGTCGAAGTACGGCTTCCAGATCGGTAGTTTCGATCGCGTAAAGCTTCATTAGGCCCCATAATAAGTCCACGCGAGTTTCCGAGTCTTGATCCTCCCACAATGCCGGGATGCCTTGCTCAAGATACCATGCCTGGGGCTGTTGTTCTTTGCCCTGAGCTACATCGCGTTCGAATGCGCGGATGGCTGCCGACAGGTCGTCGCTAGGCGAAAGGGAATACCAGAGACGAAGCCCGAAGGCCTGTTTCCAGTCTAGTCCAAACCTCCGGGAGATGCTGAAAGACTCCATGCGATCCTCCAAAGGCACGTCTGTCTGGCCCTCACACATGCTCGTGTTACCACTCAAAAGTTCGTAGATCGCACGCACAGGATCGGCGAATTCGGAGAGGATCTTAGCTTCCTGCCACTCAACTAACTGCCCGCGAATGTCCTTCTTCGTCTGGTCGCTGATGCCGATCAATGAAATTAGCGTCGCGAGGCGAAAATTCTTGCCTTCGAGAAGATATTTGCAGGCGTCTGGGATCCGGTGCCCAGAAAGCGCCGCGATGGCCTTCTCCTCGACAGATTTCGCAAGCGAAACCGACCGAGACGACGAAGAGTCGACAAGCAGAGCCCAGAACCGGGACAGCATTGTCTTGCGTGTGGCCATCCTAGAGCCTTCGTCGACGCCATCTATTTCGTCAAAAAGGATGCTGGCAAGCTCCCAAACTAGTTTTTCATGGTGACTAGCGGGGCTGTTTGTGTCTTGATCATGGAAAAGCGACTTAATAGTATGGACGTGCAGGACCGGCTCAGGCACACCGCGTCTGAGTTCGACTTTTGTCATTCGGAGCTGGTTTTGCAGAGTCTTTGCGGATGCCTTGGTTTAATCAGCCTAGGCTTGCCCCCCAGTCCTTTTTCAGCGCTTATGGCTGACTCACCTCGCTAGAAAATTTAGCAGCTTGAATCTCCCGGTTCTGTGCCTGGATGACGTTCTTGGTGATCATCAGGCTGTCTGCTTTAGCCTGCGTGGAGACTTTCTTGAATTGCGCCCTTGTTGTCGCAAAGACAAGGGTTCCACCGGGTCCCCAGGATGGCTTCATGGAATTGTAAAACGAGCGATCAGCTTCGCTCATGCCGGATTGATCACCGAAGGACTTGGTCTGTCGCTCGTACGGCCACTAAATTATCACATGTTTCAGTACAAGATCAAGATTTAGTTACACGAAACTACCTGCCCCCCTGTGTACAGCATTGCGAGCAGCGTTCAGAACAGAAAGAAAGGAAGCCTAGACCATGAGGTGATGACCAACCTGAACGAATCCCCTAGAAACTGCTTGAGGGGCGGGTGCCTTGGCCTTCTCAAACAACGAGTTCATCAAATCGATGCTAGTGGCAAAACCACCTGCATCAGATGTGACGCATCCTCCTTGACTAACGTCGATACCCTCAAATGCAGGGTGAGATGCTGATGCGTTCGTACTCCGCAAAAATGTTCGATCTCTCTTCTGCGGACTGACAGAACGCTGCAACATGTTCATCCACTCATCCCCGCCGGTCACCTGGAGCTTGACAGGTGTGGAATAACCTTTGAGGGCTCGCATTCTAGCTCGCAGAATGCCGCCTGGTATCTCTTGGACTGTCCCCAGCCCGTCACTCTCCGGCAAGTCAATAGCTGGCTCCTCGGCAAAACGGTTCCCGAGAAGAGTGCTCACCAAGTCCGTCTCCTCAGACAACCCATATTCTTCACCCCGGTCTGCAACCGGCTCATCTTCAGTTGAGAGAATCAGCGCATTGGGTACATGACCCACGAAGCAGCCCCCTAAAAAAGGCTGCCTTGGCGGAGGATGAGCCACTGCAGCGCCGGCGTCCCCGTCACTGCCAACGAGTTCGTTACTTGCGAGGTCGAACGCACCAGGAAGAGCACGTCGCTTGTTCCACCGATAGTCAAAGTTGTCGTTTGCTTCAGGACTTAGGCCAGTAACAGGGGAGCCATCCTGCTCGGGTGCGATGTAATGGGAGGCTGAGTGTTCAGGCTGCTCAGGCTCGTCGTCTTCATCGTATTCAAGACCGTATGTAGTAAAATGCTCGACAGAGAACTTCCAAATTCCCGTCTCGGCATCGTAACTGTCAAACGTGGTATCTTCTATGCGCTTGAGTCGCTCAACGTGCTTCGCAAATTTCTTAGCGTCATTGCTTGGTCTTTTGTCTCTACCGCGAGGCCAGGACTGCTCCAGCGTTATGAGCGCCGGAATGTTCAAACCTTTGCCGACAGGAGGCTTTTTTGCGGCAATGGGGTAAACGGTTGCCGAGCGTGTTTCCAGAATAACGATACCGCCGTAGATCTCGTCAAGGTCAATGTTGGTCAGATCCACTGGAACCTGAAATTTCACGCTGCCAACATTGTCTCGGCCAACTGTAAAGTTACCAACCTGCTGCCGCTGCATCCTGTTCATCCCAGCAATGGCTTCCTTGGTGGGGCTCATCCAGTACGAGCCGGGAATCCTGTCAAACCTTTCATGCGCATCTTCCAGCGCCTGAGAATTCGAGTCCTCCTCGTGAACAATAGCAAGCTCCTTCCCCTTACTGGGTTCCGCATCGTTCAGCGTGGCACTGGTTGAATTGTATCCGTTGACGTTGTTAGTGGCTGAGATCGCCTCCTGCCCAACTAAAACACCTCTGGACGTCGGTGCCGTGATGATATCCCCTTCGTCGATTTCAGGGGCATCTACAGTGCTAGTATCGAAGCTAACCCTTTTGGAAAGCTTGCGAGAGCCGTGAGGTTGGTCCGCAGGAAATTTGTCCTTGGTCGGCGTAGAGAAGAGGTCACTGCGCATATCCTTGTTGATGACCAACTTCTTGACGCTGCCGTTGTTGCCATAATAACGAGGGCCTGAGCTGGCCGAGAAAGCTCCTGGGGCGAGTATGCTGTCCTCGGCATTGAAGCTTCGTCTCAAGTTGTTGGTCGAGACGCTCTTGCTGAGGCTACGATTGAGGTTAGAAGATCCCAGCAAACTACGACTGACACCTCCTGGCGTGCTGGCTGCACTGGCTGGACTGCCTCCCGGCGTACCGTATGTGCTGTAGGTGAACCCGAAGCCTCGTTTTTGAGGAGTGACGAATCGAGCAGCCGAGGCCGGGTTGAGCTTGTACATTGGTAGGATAGAGCTTCTCCTCGGCTTCGTTTTGCTGGACAGAGGTGTGGCCAGAGGACCAGGGTTAGGTGTCTCTGCACCGGCGAGATTGGAGAACAAGGAAGGCGAGCCGAATGCCGATACGTCGTTTATGTTGGCGGTGAGAGAAAGGTTGCCGGCATTGACTCCTTGCGAAGTACCTAGAATAGAGCCGCCGAGAATAGAGCCTTGTGGCTGCTGTTGAGTGTGGTTGCCAAACAACGAGTTTTGCTGTTGTGGATTTTGGCCTCCGAAGAGACCGGCGCCAGTTGGCTGCGAGTTCCCAAACAAGCCGGGCTTGGGCTGATTTTGGCCAGCCGACAAAAACATCGACGACTGACCGGCCTGCTGAGTCTGATTATTGGCCCCAAGTGCCCCGAACAATCCGCTGCCTCCGCCTGTGTTGGTTGCCTGCCCGGCGGTGTTGGATCCAAAGAGTCCATCCCCGGGAGCTGCGGGTTTGGATCCAAATAAGCCACCACCTGCGGCGTTGTTGGTCCCTCCGAAAACGTTCGAGGACGACGCCCCACCGCCAAAGAGGCCACCCGTAGTAGATGCAGCTGCACCGCCACCGAAGAGACCACCGCCAGCTGGTTTCTGTTGATTGCCGAATAAAGATGGGGCAGACTGCTGCTGACCCTGCGCGCCGAAGCCGCTGCCGCCGCCGCTGCCGCCGCCCCCTGCTCCCCCAAAGACCGAGCCCGTGCCCTGCTGCTGAGGCTGTGCCTGAGTACTGTTGCCGAACAGTCCCGTGCCGGCGGACTGGCTGTTACCGAACAAGCCGCCCGGGGCGCCAGTGTTGCTATTTGTGTTAGCAGAACCGAAAGCGTTGTTTGCGTTGGCATTTCCAAATCCACCCGAGTTTCCACCGGTGTTTCCAAAGCTGAAACCAGTAGGCTTGTTCTGGTTTGCGGCGGCGTTGTTTGAGCCGAAGAGACCACCGGCAGCGGGGGTGCTATTAGATCCGAACCCGGTAGTTGTGTTTGAGGTAGCAAAGCCACCGCCAGAGGCAGCACCAAATAGACCAGTTGGTTGTGCTGGCTGAGTTGTGGTCGTCGTCCCGCTGCCGAATAGTCCACCCGAAGCCGGTTTCGATTGGTTGCCAAACAGACCGCCACCAGTTGACCCAAATCCTCCCGAGGGACCAGTACCAAAGCCTGTGGTAGAGGTTGTTGTGTTGTTGTTCGCACCACTACCAAAAAGACCTCCTCCTGTGGAAGTGCCGGTTCCAAACCCCGACGACGGCTGCTGGTTTGTCGAACCGAATCCTGTGTTTCCAAAATTGGAGACACCAAAAGCGCCGGCTCCACTGGCATTGCCGTGTCGGCGACCTTGAGCATAGTCGGCCAGCCTGAGTTCATCAGCAGACCACTTCTTGTACGGCTCCTGGAACAGGATGTTTTGGAAAGAATTCGCCTGGCCCGCAGTTCCCTCAGTCTCCTTGTGCGCCTGGAACGGAGTGATGGCGGTGCCTGGCGGATCGCCCAAATTGGCCCCGATGCCAGGGTTGTTTGACGTGCCGAAGCCTCCAGTGCCACCGAAACCCCCGGATGTATTACCGCCGAACAATGAGGAGCTACCGGTGTTATTGTTGTTAGTCACGGCGCCAAACGCAGGCTTGGTACCCCCAAATAAGCTACCACCCGTCGCTCCGAATGGCGATGCAGTACTTGTGGCCGGGGTTGAGCCAAATCCGCCGAAGCCCGACGATGGCGCGGTCGTACTGGTAGTGGCGGTATTGCTGGAGGATGCACCAAAAAGACCACCGCTGGCGGCATTGGCAGTGCCAAACGTGGGTTTGGAAGCACCAAAGGCCGTGTTTGTGTTGGATGATCCAAAACCACCTACAGAAACCAACAATCAGCAGGTCGCTCGTCAACGACGGCCAAGGAATGTCTGAAAGTGCGAGAGGGAGCATACCTGACGCACCGCCGCCGAAACCTCCGCTTGTGCCGCCAAATAGGCCACCGCTACTGTTGGTATTATTGTTTGCCCCGAATGCGTTGCTCGAAGCATTGCCGCTACCAAAGCCTGGAGCGGAGGACGTGTGAGCAAGCCTGTACCGAGTCGAAGGCACTCTGATGATGGGGGACGAAGAAAATGCCGGCTTACCTGTAGTGGTATTGCCGGTGGAACCGAAGCCTCCAAAGCCAGAAGACTGCTGGTTATTGGTATTAGTAGAGCCGAAGCCGCCAAATCCAGTAGTGCCGAAAGACATGATGGAAATAGCTTGGTTTGGAAGTTGCTGTAATAATGGGGATAAATCGAGTGCAGGAAAGTAACGGCGCCTGTGGACGAATCTTGTTCGTCACGGATGCAGGTTTTTCGCCTGGAATCAGTCGATGGCGCACATGTAGTGCAATCCGGATGGAAACGACAGGTGGGCTTGATAAGCCGCGGGCGCGTCGGATGAGTATGGTGACGACGTGACGTGGGTTGAAATGTGTTACGCAGCCGGGCTGTCGAGGATTTTTTTGGGGGGGATGGAGTATCCTTTGAAAGCGAGCTGCGCGACTGAGAAGGAAGGGGCGAAGGTACAGGTTGCTGATCGGCGTGGGGGCAGAGTGGCTGGGGGGAAGCCACGGCTCGTAGCCTGAGGTACCGTACCTTAGGTGTTGAGGTGTGAAAACTGCTAAAAGTACGTATGATTTCTTCTAAGTATAATGCCCTGCGGGTAGTGCTAATATAGTAATAGTTCTTC
This sequence comes from Colletotrichum trifolii, assembly GCA_004367215.1. Classification (NCBI taxonomy): domain Eukaryota; kingdom Fungi; phylum Ascomycota; class Sordariomycetes; order Glomerellales; family Glomerellaceae; genus Colletotrichum; species Colletotrichum trifolii. The sequence continues at coordinate 902 of RYZW01001761.1, read as the reverse complement.
TATATATATAAGGGGGTTTCCCCTAGTTAAGTAGGTTTAGTTATCCTTATCTTCTATAAACTATTTAAAACTAGAATTAACTAACCTAGTTATCTTAGAAAATACTAAAATTTCCTAGTTTCTTATTATAATTTATAACTTCTTCTTATTTCTTATTAATAACTTTTCTAGTTTTTCTAGTTCTATATCTATTATTCTTAAGTATTCCTAGAATTAGTCTTATTTATATATTTATCTTTCCTATTTATATACTTATCTTAATACTTTAAATATCTAGGTTAAAATATTTTAGGGTTAACTAATAAACTTTTTAAATTAAGGATAATACTTTTTTAGGTATAATATATAGATCTTCCTAACCTTATTCTTATTATTTTCTTATTAGTTTAAGATAAAATATATTACTTTTATAATAATACTAATAACTTACTTTAAACTACTCTAAATAGCTTTAAATTTTAACTTATTTTTTCTATTTCTATTTTCCCTTTTATAAACTAGCTTACCTAGTTAAAAATTCTATAACTAAATAGCTAATTCTATAATTAGTTCTATTATTTCTATATATATATATATTATAGCTAACTTATTATCTCTTTATATATATTAAAATAACTAGTAATAACTATCTCTAATTTAGTTCTTATTAGGTAAATTTCTTATCCTAGTATTACAAATCTAATATCCTTTTTAAAATCTTTAGGGAAATTAAATATTAGGTTAAATCTAGGGAGGGGCTGATAGCTCGCTTTCTACTACGACTATTAGTAGACATATTACCCCCTAAAATACGACTTTAGCCCTCCTACCCCCCCCCTACTAACTACTATAGCTAGCCCCTAGTTAATCTAGGGCTAAACCCCTCGTAGCTATAGTAGCTAGTATACCTACCCTATATTAAC
>RYZW01001759.1:0-17544 GCA_004367215.1 Colletotrichum trifolii | reverse complement strand
AAATTATAAATTAACTAGATAATTTTCTTTTAAATATCTATAAACTACTTATTAATTATAGTATTTAGGATAATTTTATTAAAACCTATTTTAATAAAGTAATAGTTTTAGTTATAATAGTTATAGCTAGATACTTCTATACTTATTCTATAGTTCTTTTTTTATAAGTAACTATATAGATTTTGAGGAGATTTTAATTCTATTATAAAAATATAAATACAGAAAAATAATAGATTTATGAATACTTAGTTCTTATAAGTATTCTATTTTATTCTATTTTTGAAAATTTCAAAAAAGTTCTTAACCCTATAACCTTAGTAATTACTTCCAGCCTTGTATATTAAACCCTAATCTTAATAAGACTCTCCTTATATAAACTATTACTATAAGGTTTTCTGTTACTATAAAATCAAATATTAGAACTAGAAGTATAATTATCTATAATAATAAATAATTTCATTACTATTTTAACTAGTTATAAGCGAGTATTAGCACGAATACTATTACTAGGTAAAATTTATAGATAAATCTATATATAAAGTAAAAAGCTTAAATACTATTCTAGGTATAAGATAAAAATAACTAAGTAATTTCTAATTAAATATATTTTAATAATAAATCTATAATTATTATAAAGAATCTCAAATCCTCTTTTATCATAAATAGTAGCTTTATCATAAAATTAATAGAAATCGATAACTAGAATTTATTAAAAATTAGGAAAAACTATAATAAATCTTAGTAGTACTACTATCTCTTATATGAATACTAGTAGATATTATATATTTATATAAAGTATTTAATATCTTTTAATATACTATCCTAATACTAGTCCTATAAAAATACTATAAATATTAAATTAATACTAAAATAACCTAAAACTAAAAAGTTATAAATTATTTAGAAAATTATAATTATTAGTAACTTATATTTAAAAACCTAGACCTAACTTTAATAGAATAGAGTATTGTTACTTCTTATTGTATAATTAACTATTTATATCTATATTAATATTTCTAGTAAGAATATCTTCACTATTTAGTAAATAATATCTAATTAAATCTTATATACTAGTATTACTATAATTACCTAATTCTATAGTAATAGTAATATAATACTTTAGAATATAGTATATCTATCTAGTAATTTACTAGTAATATATTAGTAATAGTCCCCTATTTAAATAATCTTTTCTTAATCCCTTTTTATCTATATACTATAAATTAAGAATACTAAAGAAAACCTTTTTCTATCCTTATAATTAACCTAGAAAAACTAGAAGATTTATATTATAAAATTCAGTTTTATTAGATTATCTTAGCTTTATTGAGAAGGAATATTGAAATATCTAGTAAAATAACTTAAATAGTATTTTTAAATAAAATTAAACTCTAATAAAATCTCTATTTACTTAACGTATTATTCTAAGATAAGTTTCAGGTTTATAAAGTATTCTAAAGCTTTATAATTACAGAAAATAAATAATAACTTTACTGTACTTTATAATTCTATTAACTATNTATTTACTTAACGTATTATTCTAAGATAAGTTTCAGGTTTATAAAGTATTCTAAAGCTTTATAATTACAGAAAATAAATAATAACTTTACTGTACTTTATAATTCTATTAACTATACTTTTAAATATAATATTACTACTAGTAATTCTTTATTATAAATAGTATAGTTCTACTAAACGAGTATAAATCTAGCTAAATAATAAGTAACTAGTTATAGTATACTAACTTTATTTTCCTATAAGAAATAACTATTTAGTATTACTTCTAAGTAATTAACTTCTATTACTATATATTATTCTAAATCCTATTAAGCTATAACTAGTTCTAAGATAAATATGAGTTTAAGCTTTTTAAATACTTACTAGTATATAATATTATAGTAAAATAGTACTTTTCTCTATATTAGTTATATAAAAAGCTTTATTATACTAGAGAAATAGTAAACTAAATTATAATAGAAATTTATAAATCTAAAGAAACTCTAGATATTATAAATATTTTTAGGAATTTCCTATTCCTAGATAACTTTAACTTTCTTAGGATTATAATAGATATTTTTCCTTACCTTAATAATAAGACCTAGATATTTTATCTATTTTACCAAGAATTTATATTTCTCTAGGTCTAAGTATAAACTAGCTTTTTATAGTTACTTAAAAACTTATTTAATTTATTTTTATAGTTATATTTTAACCCGCTTAATGTAGTAGTTTAATGTCTAGCTAGCTCTTACTATTATAGTAAGAGTAGTAGGTTTGAATCCTATGGCGGGTAAGTACGACTAGTAGGTATATACTTTCCGATTACGTAAACTATATAGTAATTACTACTAGCTAGTAGCGCCTACTAATAGCTATTAATAGCTAGCAACTATTAATAGCTAGTAATAGCTACTACTAGCTAGCTAGTATTAGTATTATATAACTATAATCTTTAAAGAGTAACTATAATAGATAGGCTTATACTTTCCTATTTATCACCTATCATATTAACTAACTATATTTACTACTTAAGGTTTTCTCCGTTTAAACGGTTCTTTAGAACTAGTAGTATTTATAGGGTAAATAAGGCAAGAGCTGATGACTAGGTATGACTACTTTTAAAAGGTCCCGGAGAAGTATATGACTTTAAATAGATTAGAGACTTTTAATATAACCTTATAGTTATATTTTAACTTATCATTATAGATATAAATATTATTAAACTAAATTATAATGAGTTTATTAAGAATACTTTGGAGTATATTATTAATATAGTATTAGAATATTATAGGTATACTTATTAGCCTAAAGAAAGTAACAAGCTATTTAAATAAACTAAACTAAATCTAAAAAATAATTTTATACTTCTTATTCTCTATAATATAAATCTTATAGAAAACTATACAAATATTTATTTTTATAAATTATATTATAGAAGGGGCTGATAGCTCGCTCTCTACTATAACTATTAGTAGATATATTATCCCCTGAAGTATAACTTTAGCCCTCTTATCTTCCCCCGCTAACTATTATAGCTAGCTCCTAGTTAATCTAAAGCTAAACCCCTTATAGTTATAATAGCTAGTATACCTACCCTATATCAACCTTTTCGCAGATAATAAATAACTAATAATTCCTTCTATAATAACTTCATACCTTTACACCTTTATACTTTCACGCTTTTATACCCTTATACTTTTATATTTTCACGCCTTTATAGCTATATATAATTCGAATATCTCAAGATATTTCATTACTACTAACTATAAGTCCTCTATTTAAATATTTATTATAACTTCGATATCTATAACTTTAATATCTCCTAGACTAAGCTTTACTTACTCCAAAGACGAGATTTTATACTACTAATATAAACGTTCTCTACTACTAATATAAACTAATTTATAATCTCTATATAAGTATAGTAAGACTTAGCTTATTCTTATTAGTAAACGATTTTAAGATTAAATATAATTAATATATAAATAATACTTATATAGATATAAATATTTCTAGTATAACTAGATAGCTTTTAAAACCTTTATAATTATAATATTATAATATTCTAAAATATCTAATAACTATTATTATAATAAAATATTAAGATTAAAGTATTATTTAATTAATACTTAGTTTCTATTATTATTAGCTTAGTATAGTAGCTTATAGGATAGCTAGATAATTCTCTTCTAAATACTTATAAATTACTTATTAATTATGATATTTAAAATGATTCTATTAAAACTTAGTCTAATGTACTAATAGCTTTAGTTAAAATAGTTATAGCTAGATATTTTTTTATCTATCTTATAATTATCTTTTTATAAATAATTATATAGATTTCGAGGAAACTTTAGTATTATTATAAAAATATAAATATAGAAAAATAATAAATTATAGAATATTTAGCTTTTATATCTCGAAAAAAATATTTTATTTTATTCTATTTTTAAAAAGTCTAAAAAAGTTCTTAACCCTATACTTTTAATAGTTATTTTTAGTTTTATATATTAAGTTTTAGTCTCGATAAAGCTTTCCCTAATTATTACTACGCGGCCTTCTACTATTATAGGGTTAAATATTAGAACTAGGGGTATAATTATCTACGATAATAGGTAATTTCATTACTATTTTAACTAGTTATAAGCTAGTATTAGCATAAATGCTATTACTAGGTAAGATTTATAGATAAATCTATATATAGGGTAAAGAGCTTAGATACTATTCTAGGTATAGAGTAAAAATAACTAAATAAATTATATTATTTTAGATAATAACTATGATATGTTTTTAATTAGTAGTACAAAAAATAGCTATAAGTACTAATAGTATCAAAAGTATAATAATGTATATAAAACTACTATTTCTCCCTAAGTTTCTTAATAAAGAAGATAAATACTTTAGCTATAAATAAGCTAGCTTAGACTTAACCTTCATCTATTAAGTCTATTACTTAGTATTAAACGTTAAAGAAGTATTCTTTCAATATATTATAAAGTAATCCTTATAATAAGTCTAGTTTAGCTTTATCTAGGTTCTTCTTTAGGTAAATATAGGAATTAAAAAACCCTTTATAAAATAAGAAACTAGAAAGTTTATCTTTATTCAATAAGTCTATAAAAGAAACATAAATAACTAATAAAGTAAATAATAGTTACTTTAAAAGTATAAGTAATATAGCTACTAAAACTATATTAATCTATACTAAATTAGTTACTAACTACTTATATCCCCTTTTATTTAAACTAGAAAATATTATAACTAGTAATTTAATAAAGTTTATAAATCTATTTATATGTATATTTCTTTTAGTATATTACTAATAGTTTAGATAATTAAGCTATTAATTAACTCTATCTATGTTTTATTCCTTATAAACTTGAAAATAATCTATTAGTACTATAATTATAACTTCCTAAAAATAACTATATATACTATTCTTAGGATTATATAAAAAAGATTTCTAAATATTTACTTATTAAGGTTAATCTATATTCTAGTTATTTTAGTAATATATATTTCCTAGTTAATACCTAGGATAATACCTAACTAGTATAGTTATAATAATATAATTAATATAAATTTCTACTATCTTATAAACCTTTTACTAACTACTCTATAATAATTATAATTACTATTAATATAAAAAGAGATAAAACATTTATTATTTATTAATATAAAGACTAAGAAAAGTAATTTATCTATTTATTTCTATATTTCTCTAGTTATATCTATTATTATAGTATTATTATTAGTAGTTATACTAATTTACTTTTTAGGGAATTCTTTCTAGGAAACTAAGCTTTGTCTTTTTTATTTATAAATCTTTTATCTAACTTTAGAGCTTAAATATTAGTATTAATAGCTACTAGTAAATAGGTAAGTTATAGCTTATATTCTATAATAAAATAATCCTTAATACTATAATATATATGAATATTAGCTTATATATATACCTAGATAACTATAAAGTCTACTTAATGGGTTTTATATACTTTTATAATAAGAGTTAACTAAAACTTACTAGTTATAGTAGTTTACCTATTTACCTTTTTATAATAGGGAAAAATAGTAATATAGTAGTATTATACTAGTATTTAAGTAAATTAGGTTATCCTTATATTTATTATCTATATATCCCTATTCTAATTAACTATTAGTTCTAATTAGAGAAAAGATTATGGTTATTTATAGTTTTATAATTCTATATTGAAATTCTCGAGGTTTATTATAATTATACAGTAGTATTAGATAGTAACATAAATATCTATCTAGCTAATATTATAACTAATAGTAACTATTTAAATGTAATAGAAGAAAACTAGTTAGAAATAGTTTAGTTTAACAGTCCCTATCTAGGAATACTTCTTTATTCATCCTATAGCTAATTTAAACTTAATAAGAGACTTAGTAAATATTTATTTAAGTTTTTAATAGAAATAGTAAATCTTCTCGAGGGTTTAAGTATTATAATAAAGGTTTTTATAGTATTTAGTAAAGTATTAGAAGAATATATTAATATCCTTATTATATTATAGTTTCTATATAATATAAAAGTTACTAATTTATATCTAGATTTTAAATAATGAACTAGTCTATAAATACCATTAGAAATTTTTAAGTTTCCTAATAAAAACCTAATTAACCTCTGATTTATACTACATAGGTATCTAATAAATAAGAAAGTAGAAAGTATTATTATTAAAAGGGGTATTGAGAAAGAATAGTTTTTACTTTAGAAAAATATTTATAGTATTTATAGAGCTATGTTATAATCCTATTAGAAATTTATAAAAATATCTTGAAAAACTTAGTTTTTATTTTCTACTAAATTAATCTATTATTAATCTATTAGAACTTATACTTAAAGCTCTAAAATAGTAATATCTACTATTATCTTTTTACTATTTTCTATTTCTTTATTATCTACTATTTACTACTAAGTTAAACCTAAATAGGAAATTTATTAATATTAGAAACTAGTTATAAGAAGTATTTTAGTAATACTTTAATAGTATTATAATAAACTTAAAGAGTTTTTACCTAAGGTAAAAACACTTTACTAAACTATAGGGGTAGTAGTTATATAGAATTCTAATAGCAATATCCTATATAAGTCCTAAGGCTTAGGTCTATAATAATATAGTAACTTTAGTAATCTAAATATCTTTTATACTCTTTCTTTATTCCCCTATCTAAAGACTTATTTACTAAATATACTATAGATTTTAAATAATCATATAACAAAAGTATAAAGTATAGTAGAAACTTCTATAATATTCTTAAGAGTAAAATCTATATCTTCTATAAATATTATTTTAAGCTTAATATCTTATACTATATATAAATAAGAATCTTCTCTATTTTACTAAAGAATCAAACTTTTAAATTTTACTTTAAATACTTTATATACCCTACTTAAAACCTATTATTCAATTAAATAACTATATATATTTAGAAGTATTCAAAAAAGAAATCTACTAAATTTATTTCTCTAACTAGTAAAATACTATTCTTAAAGATATAGTAACTAAGAACCCTAACTAGAATAAAAAAGAATACTTGAGATACTTAATACAAAACTTACTAACCTCTAAAGAACATTGAAAACTAACTAGTATATTAAAAAACCTTTTATAACTAGCTTATAAATATATATTATAGTATACTAGAATACTAGTTAATACCTTTTAGCTTTATACTAATCTTATAAAGTTTCTATAACTAGTTATACTTAGCTATAAATCATACTATAATACTCTAAAAATCATAATACTTTTAGAGTAATAGAAATAATAGTAATATACCTCAGCAATAATTTTAAACTAACTATATATACAATATACTTTATAGTAATACTCAAGGTTATAACTATACTTATAACTACTCCTAACTACTTTAGAATAGATATTACCTTCCCCTAATTTCTATATATACTTATAATAATAAGAAATACTATATATACAACAAAACAAACTATTAGTCTATAGAGTATACCCTTAAGGAGTAGTATACTTTCTATAATAAATCTAAATTAACTAGTAAGTTAAAAATATAATCTATAATAATATACTAAACTTTTCTTACTAAATATAACAACATTACTAACTTTAATAATAACCTCTAAATATCCCTAAAAGGTAATAAATATAAGGAGTTTATTACCTAATACTAGATATAATATAACCTCGAGAACTATACCCCTATTACCCCGAAGATATCTATTACTTCTAAAATATTCTTTATATTATATTTCAACAAATATTCTATCACTCTAAATAGAAGTAAAATTACTAAAGTTTTCTCAGATTAAGTAGAACTACATATTTTACTAAGATAAACACTCTTAACAATAATATTATTAAGAATATAAATATAACCCTTATATCTATTTTTATAGTTAAGAACTATTACTTAACTATTATTTTTCAAAATACTTTACCTAATTTAAATAGTACTAATTTCTTAACTACTGAATATTCCTAGTTTATAGTTTTTAAGTAAATCATTAACCGCTCTATAATCCTTATACTTATATACAATAAACTAATTATAATCTATTTTAATAGTACTATCCTAATTATAGTACTTAGAATAGTTAATATTTCTATCTACTTAACATTATTATATTTTATATAATATTATATACTACCCCTTTCCTACTCTACTCTATAAACATAGATTACTTGAGTATTATTTTATTTAATAATATATATAACTGACCTCACTAAAACAAAAAGATTATACTTATTATTCTAAAATAGAAATATTTATAAATACTCTTTAATAAAGAGAAAATAGTTGTTTCTCTATATTTTATAGAATTAGAAATAAAGAAACGCTACTATTATTTTAAATGCCTAGCTATAATATATATCTTCAATATCCCTACTGAAATAAGATATCTAGTTAAATATTATACCTTTAAGGCTCTTAAAAGGTACTACTATTAATATTAGATATATAATACTACCCTTTCCTATTTTTATTTCTCTATCTTAGATAATATTAAGTTTAACTTCGAAATCATTATTAATATTATCTACCTTAATAGTTACCCTAAACTCTATATTATTAATACTACTATAATATTTAATACTACTTAATATTAACTAGATATCTTAGTAAATGTAATAAAAAAAGCTTTTAAAATATATTAGATTAATTCTTACTAAAACTCTCTAAATTATATTACTACTAAGATAGAAAAAATGTTTTAATCTAAAGAATTTAGATTAGAAATAAAAGCTATAAAATTAATAATCTAAATAATACTAATTAAGATATATAATAATATTAGTAAAGTTAAACATTACTATACTTTCTTCTACTAAATATACGAGATATATAACAGTAAAATCCCTATAATAACTTAAAAAGTATCTTTTTAAATAATATATAAAGTAATTAATAATGTTACTAAACTAAATAGCCTTATACTTATACTACTTATTTTTAGTATATACTTATACCTTATAGATAACTCTACTCTTTCCCTAGATATTATTACTTAAGCTTATACTATATAGAAAATAATAGAGAAAGTCTACTATACTTATACTAAATATACTATTAATACTATTTTAGTAATATATAATAGTTTTAATATTTTATATATAATAGTTTTCCCATTTTAATTTTATATATATATATGTATAATAAGAGAAATAAAATTAGTGAAGCCTATCTTACTTTATTACTACTTATAATAAGATATATATTCTTGAATTCCCTTAAAGTTTTTAAGAGTTTTGAATAATAACTACAAAGCTATATTTTAAAAATAATTAAAGACTTTTACTTATACTATTAATCTATAAGAATAGGTATAATACTAAGGGTATCGTACGATTCTACTAGCTACTACTCTAATCTAGTAGTTTATATAAGATATTACTATTCTATTTAAGTATATTCGGATATTTCATTCTAGTTAGAAAAAGATATACTTTTTAATAACTTATTTTTAGACTATATACTATATTATTCATTTATTATAATTACAAGCCTAATTATATTTAATTATTTCTAAATTACTTATAATTAATAAATATAAAAGAAATCTTTTTTAATCTATCTTATTAATATTTTAATTTACTATTTAAAAATAGTATACTTAACTACTAGTAATTTTAATATAATAATTAAGCTTTTTAATAGCTCTAATTTTAACTATTAGTATATTATACTTTACTTCTATATAACTAGCTAAAATATATAGTAATATATTAATCAAGATACTAAATTTATTTTTAATATCTTAAAAATACTTAAATTACTTAAATTTAATAAATAGTTTAAATAAGAAAATACTACTTAAAAAAAACTAAAAATACTATCTTTTATATATTTACTATTCTAGGAATTTTTAACTACTATTTAGTAAATCTTAATTTTTAAGTAATTTCAAAATCTAATTATAAGAAAACTAAGAAATATTATAATATAATTTAGATATAAGTTAATATTACTATTAATAATAGTTTTCTAATACTTACTGAAATAGAATTTCTTAATAGAAATAATATATCCCTTCAAGCTTTCCTGAAAATTCTAAAATATTAATATACTTAGAATATTTTAGTTATATAGTAATAAGTTAGAGTTAAATATAGGAAAATCTTTAAGAAAACTAATTCGAATATCTCTAGTCTAGTATAGTATAATAAGTAATATATTATCTATTTCTAAGTAATTATATATGATATCCTAGAGATCTAGAGAACTTTTATAATTAAAGAATAACTTTAAGTATTTACTTAATAAATTTCACCTAGTTAAACTATAACTTGGTATTAAGATATTATTTTAAGAGAAATTCTATATTTTCAAATTAAAACTTTAGCTCAATATAAAGAGATTTTTATTATTTTATTTTATACTAAAAAGAATTTATTAAAAAGTTATAGTAAAATACTAGTTATTTCGGTTATTTTTATAGGAAAATTAGATATAATTTAAATTTAATTAAAATACTTAGATAATTATATTAATTATCTATATTTTCTAGAAAACTATAAGTATATTAAGTATACTATTACTAGCTTATATACTAAATTCCCTAATATTTAGATATCTATTACTACTTAAAATAGTATTATAAATAAAATAAATAATTCTAAACTCTATACTTTATAATAAAGACTAGTTAAAAAAAGTTAGTTAAATACTAAGAATTATATTAGTAAAACTAAAGAATTTTTTTTAGATACTATAAAACTAAATTAGCTTTCTTAACTAGTAAATCTAATAATAGCTACTTTTTTAACCTAATATATATTAGTATTAATCCTACTCTCCTCGAACAATTATCCAAAGTTCCCTTAGGGGTTTTCTTAACTATTTAAAAACTTTATATAATTTTAAAAAGTATTATTTTTAATAGTTATAAAATAATTTAAATTATTAATTTAATAGATTCTTTTGAGAAAAGATCTTTTAAATTTGATAAAAGAATAGATTTAGTTTAATATAGTTTCACTAACCTTTTTATAGTTAAATAAAATAGGAGATTTATTAAGAATATCTTTAATAGTTGAAAAAAGAAGAATATATTTAATTTAATATTAAATAATATTACCTATATTAAAAACTTCTATACTAACATTATCTTAAAAACTCTATATCTTAATAAAACTAAAATCTAGTATATAGGACTAAACTATACTTTTAAATTTAGTTAAATTAAGTAATTTATTATTATAAGATAGTTACTTAGAAAGTATAATTTCGTTTTCTTTGAATATAAGTTTATTTTAAATTATCTTATAGTTTATTCAAGTATTTCTAGTATTATTCTGGAATTATTAAGTATTCTATTTTCTTAACTATATTCTTAGATAACTTTCCTAGAATTAAAGTTTAATAACATTTATATATAATATTTTCAAGTAAAATATCTAGGATAAATTACTTTTAAATATTTAGTTTTTAATATTTAGAGGGTAAAGATTATAAAACTAAAATAATTAGACTACTTATACTATATAATAGTTTATGTTTAATAAATTATCTCTAGATAAAGTTTAGAATTATATTTAGTTTACTTATTTTATTATATTACCTAGGATTTATTTAATTTCCCTAGGGTATATATAAATAACTCCTAGGTTTTTATTATTAAAAATAAGTTTTTAAGCTTTTTCTTTTTATTTATACTATTTGATAAAACTTATAATTTAGTTTTTTAAGTATTATTAATATTTAAAGGATAAGTAAAGAAATAGAGAGGTTTTTTAATTTATAAAATCTAATAGAATATTAAGAGAATAATAATAATAATTAATAGAGAAACTAGTTATTAAAAATAAATAATAGAATAAAGGATTAATCTTAAGCTATCTTTTCTTTATATTAAAAGATTAGTTAGAGTAAGTAATTATACTAGAAGAAAACTAATTACTTAAAGTATAAACATACGAGAAACTATAAGACTATTATTTAAACTATATATAAAATTCATTTAAGTAGTAGTTATATTATATGATATATCTCTAAATATTTAAAATAACTAGAAATTACTATATAAAATTAAAGAAATTCAGTATAAATAGTATTTTTATTAATAAGTACTAGAATATACTCTAAGTCTTTATTAAGATTTATAATTTTACAAGGGATAGATTTATACTTATAGTTATTAAGTATATTTATTTAAGAAATACTATTAATAAAGTATTTTGAAAAAGTTATTTAATGTCGAATTAAAGGGATATATTAGATACCTAGTAAGCTATATTTTAAATACTTATAATTTATATAGAATCTAGATTTTTCTTTTTTGAAGAGTTATTATTATTTAGAATATTAAATTTAATAAGATAAGATCTTATTTAAAATAGAATTTATATGAAATATTTATAAAGAAAATTATAAACTTACTAGTTAAATTAATTACTGAAAAAGAAGAGGACTTTATTCTTAAGATATTTAGAAATTTTAAAATAATAAGAATATTTAGTGAAAAGACTTTTCTTCTACTAGTTATTTTATTAATACTAGGAATAGTTTAAAATATTAACCTAAACCTAGAATTAGGTTTTAAGACTAGTAAAAGAGGTTTAATAATACTTAAACTAATACTTAAATTAATAAAGCTAGTTTAGGTTTCTAATTAGAAATAACTAGATATAATAATTTTAAGCGAAAATTGTAATTTAGGAAATATACTAATAACTAGAAAACTAGATAGTATATTTAGAATAAAAGATCTAGTTAATTAAGAAGGGATATTTATTTTACTTAAGAATAGAAATAACTATTTTAAAATTTTAATTTAACTAATTCAGGATAAATTAAAATATAATTCTAGAGTTTTATTAATTAAATTAAAATCTTTTACTACTTAGGAACTAGGCTAATAATATAGGAGTAGATAATAATAATATTTAGAACTAGAAATTACTATTAGTAATTATATAGTATTTTTAAAAGAATATAATAGTAATATTTTATATTTTATAAAGTATAAATAGGATAGTTTTACTAGTACTTATTTATTCGATTAGTAGTAGGGGCTAGATAAAGTTAGTTTTAATTCTTTAATAGTTTTCTTTATTATTTAAAATATAGTATTAAGGAAGTAGAATCTTTCTACTAAAATTCAAATATATTTTAATTAACTAGTACCATTACTAAAGACTTAGAAAGATATTATTAATTTACTAGAACTATTATAAAGTTCTTTTATTAAAATAATAAAAGCTAAGATTATAAAATTAAAAAAGAAAAGTATTTAGTAAGAAATAAATTACTAGGATACTAGAAATAAACTTCTTCTTCTTAAGTAAGTTTTTATTTATAAAAAAGATATAGATAGATTTTTAGAATAATATAAAGCGAGGATTTATATATATAGGGATATATAACTAGTTAATTTGATATAGATTATATATATAGTAACCCTAGTTATTTAAATATTTTAAGTTATTATAGTAATTATAGTATAATTTACCCTGGAGGTTTACTAGTTTAATATTATTAATATATTTCTTAATATTATAAGGGATTTTAATAGATTTCTAATAATTATCAGGCTTCTAGATAGATTTAAAATTATAAGGTATTACGCTAAACTTAAGTATATTTTTTATAGACTTTAAGATATATTTATTTTTTAGTATAAAACCTTTTATATTATTCTTAAATTATTAAGTTTCTAGTTATATTTAGAGGAGTTTTACCTATTTAAAAATAAGAATTTAATTCTTTTTCTCTTATTCTATACAGATAATATTCTTTTTATATATTACAAGTTAGCTAAAAAAGAAATTTATAAAACTATTAAAAGTATTAAGAAAGCTTATAAACTTAAAGAATAAGGTTTTATTAAATATTTCCTAGGGGTTTAAGTAGTTTAGGATTATAAGTATTATAAGATTTACTTAGTTTATAATATATATATTACTAAGATTACTAAGTATTTTAATCTTAACTATAGCTTAATTCTAATAATACTAGTTCTAGTAATAACTTTTATAATAAATCCTAGTAAAGTTATATTAAAGGATATTATAAGTATTAGATAAAAATTAGTTCGATTCTTTATATTTCTATTAAAATATAGCTAGATATTTTATTTATATATTTTCTACTTTTAAAATACTTTATAAATCTTTCTTAAATATATATAAGTATTATAAACTATATAATTTAGTATTTCTATCAAATAGGATTCCTAATATTATAGTTTAGAAACTTAAGAGGTATTAATAAGATATTTTAAATATATTTAATTACTAGAAATATTTTGTTCATAAAATATAAAAAGACTTAAAAGTTAAGTTATAATTATATAATTTTTCTATTTAGAAGATTAATCTAATAGAAAGCTATTTAATAAAGTATTATAATTATATTAATAACTAAAATAGAACTTCTTAGCTTAGAATATACCTCAAAAGAAACTATAATATTAAAAAGACTATTTTAAAATATTAAATTTAATTTAGGAGATACTTAGAGAATTTATTATAATAACTACTAAATAGTTAAGCTAGTAATCTTAAATAGTAAATATTAATCTACTAGATTTTAATATATAGATATTTAATAGATATAGTTTTAGTAGGAATATTTAAAAAGTAGTTTTAGAGTAGTTTATATATTTATAGATATAAGATTAGTAGATAGATTTATAAAGAATTTAATTTAAGTAAAGTTTAAATAATTTAGAATATTTCTTAATTTTATAAATCTATAAGTAATATTTTTAGGACTAGCTAAAATAATAGAAGAAACTACCTAAGGTTATTTCTTTATTTATTTAAGTAATATAAGTAAAGTAAACTAGTAATTCCTATTTTTAATAGAAAATTTTCATAGTAGTAATATAAAGGGTAAGAGTATATTAGAACTCCTCTAATTACTTAGGGGGAATAAAGCTCTCGAGATAAGTTTTTATCTAGCTAAGTACTAAGAACTTGAACTCTAAGTTTTAAATAAGTAAGTAAAATATAGTAATAAATATATAGAAATTAATACTATAATCCCTAAAAAGAGAGAAAGCTTAAGCCTAAACCAAAGAAATTTATCTAAATCTAGGAATATAACTATAACTATAAGTTCTAAATATTCTAGGGGCTAGCTAAAATGTACTATAAGTTCTAAATATTCTAGGATTTAGTTAAAGTATAGGAAGCTTGCTAACTAGGGAGTTTATTATTATTACGAAAAAGCTGGGGATAGGTAGTATAGGTTAGGGTATTTAAATAAATTAGGATATTTAAACTAGAGGAAGCTATTTAGTAATAGGAGTTCTAGTAGTAGATTCTAGGCTATTTCTATTCTTAATAAAATCAGTTTCGAAGTCTTTCTATTACTATAATTATAACTCGAAGCAGGTGAGTTTCTTTGTATTAATAAATTTCCTGCTTTTTAACTGAAAATAGTTAGACTTAAATAAAAGGTCTTAGGTTAAAATATTTACCTTATTAGTATCGGGGATTTNTAAAATTAACTTTAAAGTCTTTCTATTATATTAATTATAACTCGAAATAGGTGAGTTTTTTCGTAATATTAATCTTCTTACTTTTTAACTAAAAATAGTTAGATTTAAATAAAAAGTCTTAAGTTGAAATATTTACCTTATTAGTATTAGGGATCTTAAAGGCTTCTAGATAACTCTTAAAGGTTTTATAAGTATAATTTAAAACTAAAATATAAGTATTTCTTGAACTTCTCTTATACTAGTAATATTAATTAGAGATTAAGTTTTGCCTATTAATACTAATAGTATAAAGGTAAGAATTGTATAAGAGGATAAAACTAGAGTAATATTTTATATAGGGGATAGTTTATACTAGCTATAAATCTCTAAAGGCTTTTATTTAGAATAAGTATTTTTCACGATTTTCTACTAATTTACCTTTCTTAGAAAAAGTAGATTTTATAAGAGTTCTCTTTAGAGTAGTAGCTTTAAAGCTAAGTTTAGTAAGTTATTATTTAGTAGTTTCTAGCTAATATTTAAGATTATTAATTTTTGATAAAACTTCTTAGTTTTTAATCTAAGAGGATTTATATATTATTTTAGTAGTTACTTTTATATATTTCTTAGGTAGCTTAGCCATTTCTTTAGTATTTTTATTGTTATTATCTATTTTATTATTATTACTAATAATTTTAGGTTTTTTTTTTCTTAGGAATTTCTAGTTAAGTTATTTTCTTTATTATTAGTAAGGAGTTTTAGAGGAGGTATTTTTCTCGGGTAATTTTGAAGTCGTTTTAATTTAGTAGTAGTATTAGGATTCTTAGTTAGAATAGTTTCCCCTTTTATAATATTATTTAGTTTAAGTATTTTAAGGAATTTAAGAAATAGTAATAGATATTCTAGTAAATCGGGAAACTCTTTAAAATATAGATAAATAAATAATCTTAGGTAAAATAATTCGTTTTTATACTAATCTAGAAAACTTAAACTACTAATAGGGTAGACTTCTTTGATAAAATCAAGCTAGGCTTAGATCTTTAAAATAGAGCGTTCTCGGATAAAATTACGAAGTATAATAAATGTGTTAATAGAGAGAGAAGAATAAAGGAAAAAATAGAAATAGAATTTCTTAAAAGAGAAGAAATTATTTTAAAACTACTAAATAAAATAGATTTCTTAAAAAGAATATAAAAGAGTATTTCGGATTTATAACTTATTATCTTTATTAGGTAAATAAAAGTGAAAAATACTTAAAGTAATTTTAAATAGTAATTCTCGGTTATTTTTTAGATTAGAGTTAAGAAGAAATTATTCTAATTTAGAGATATAGCTAGTAAATACTAGTACTAGATAATTAATAGAAAAAGATATTAAATACTTTAAAAGGTTACTAGTAATATTATATTAGTTCTCAGGTTTAATAACTTCTCCCTTAATAAGCTTAAAAGGTTTTTTTTATAATTAGAATATTAATAATAACTAATACATATTATTATACCTAAAACTAATATATAGAATTTATATTACTAGAAATATACTATTTATAAGTAAGAAAGTAACTATTAAAAATATTAGTATAGAGGAGAAGAAAGAAATCTAATAGGTTAAAAATTAATAAATAATTTATTTATAATATATATAAAGGGGAGGGGCCAATAGCTCGCTCTCTACTACGACTATTAGTAGACATGTTACCCCCTAAAATACAACTTCAGCCCTCCTACCCCCCCCACTNCGACTATTAGTAGACATGTTACCCCCTAAAATACAACTTCAGCCCTCCTACCCCCCCCACTAACTACTATAGCTAGCCCCTAGTTAATCCAAGGCTAAACCCCTCACAGCTATAGCTAGCATACCCGCCCCACGTCAACCTTTTCAACAATAAACAACTGATAACTCCTTCTATAACAACCTCACACTTTCACGCCCTCACACCCTCATAGCTATCAACGCACAATTTAAACATCTCGAGATATTCAATTACTACTAACTATACTCTATTTAAATATTTATTATAACCTCGATATCTATAACTTTAATATCCCTACTAAACCCTACCTACCCCCAAGATAAGACTTTATATTACTAATATAAAAGTTCTCTACTACTAATAT